>VWYI01039511.1:0-42065 GCA_013399455.1 Anthoscopus minutus | reverse complement strand
CAGAGGCAGGGCCTGGACCCTGCTCCAGCCGGAGAGCCCCCCTCGCCCAAGAGCCGCTGGGTGGTGGGGGGGCGGCCCACACGATCTGCGCTGGAACGAGGCCGGGCCTCTCCCCTCTTTTCAGCTTTGATACCTTCAGAAGCTGGAAGCCGAAAAGGCAGTTTGGAATTTCCCAGGCNCGGGCCTCTCCCCTCTTTTCAGCTTTGATACCTTCAGAAGCTGGAAGCCGAAAAGGCAGTTTGGAATTTCCCAGGCTTTAAAATGGGATATTCACGGGGGTGGATCCGGATTTACAAAGCTGTCACTTCTCAGAACTGGACTGCTATTGGCTCTTTCTGAAGCTCCCAAGAGCCTCTCTCAGGAAAACTATATCTGTAGATGCTTTCCTTCCTTCCTCCTTAATATTAACTAATATCAAACTAACACACTTACTAATGGAGTAAGTGAAGTAAGTGAAGTAAGTGAAGAAGAAGGGAAACTGAGGCAACGCCTACAATGCTCCATCTTGAATCCTCACTTCATCCATACTATATAAAATCTAAAATATCCATGTTCCACCAAACAATTACCGACTACTATCTAATTCACACTCTGGTTGCTTTCAGCCCATTAAGAAGCTTTAGAAGCTTTTTCCATGGACAGAGGTTAAAAGGAGAACTTTCCTGAGGGTCAGGAGAGCTCAGGACAGGCAGAGAAAAAATTCCCTGTGTCCCTGATTCCCACATCCATGGAATGATATCAAGCTGAAAAGAAGGAAAGAGATGCACTCTTCAGTACTCAGTCCAAGATTAACCTGGGGGGTGTACAGCAGGCTGAGATGGGAAATCCAACTGATAGCTCTCCATGTGATGCCCCTATACTGACAGTGATGGTAGCTTTGAAGACTCACTTATGATAATTATCACCAATCAAACAGAATCTGTCTGTTTTTGGCCTGACAGGACAAACATACAAATCTGGGCTATGACTGATATGTTGAAATTGTTATGGACAGTGTGAGTCTTCCATTTTAATGGCTGAAGCTCCAAATTACATTTGGGAAGGAGCATTATTACATGAATGTAATTCTATTGAATTATATAAGTTTTCATTGCATGAAATTATTACATGTCTTCAGGTATGGAAATAGAAAATCAGAGCTGATAAAGCTATCTGACTTCATGTGGTTGAAACCATAATTATTTAAAACACCGAATGGGAGCTATCTCCTCTCACTTTCCTTTCAGGTCACTTCCTACATTAGAAGAAGAGGTTGTATGTTCTCCAGAAAGAGCTTTTTTGTAGAAAATCAACAAGGAAGGATGGTTGGGGATCATCAACAATCAATGTGTGTTGGTCCTGAATATGACTCGTTTCTAGGATCGCTAATTTCCTCATGGGCCACCTGTTTTTGTCCAGGTTTTGTGGTCATGTCACTGAGCTGCAAAATGCAGTGTCTCTGATGCAGGAGTGACTTCACCTTGCCTCTGTATGAAATTGCAGCATGTGTTGGTTTGATGTTAGTTGATATTTAGGAAGAAGAAAGAAAACCATTTACAGAAATGGTTTTCCTGAGAGAGGCTCCTGGGAGCTTCCTCTGTGTCTAGGAAAGGCCAATGGCTGTCTAGTTCTGAGAACTGACACCTTTGTAAATCATTGAGAAGCTGGGCCTGCCGCCATGAATATCCCATTTTAAAACCCGGGAAGCTCCAAAAGCTCCTTTTCGGATTCTGGCTTCGGAGGGTGTTGGTGGCTCTGGAGGGGGCCAGCCCAGCCCTGCTTGGCCGTGGCCCGTGTGGCCTGGGCGGGCCGGGCTCCAGGCCGGACCCTGGCGGCTGCCGGGCAGGCCGGGAGGCTGGGGGCCCTACCCCTCCCCTCCAGCCAGAGCTGGGCCAGGTCACAGCTGCTGAGATCTCGGTAACACCAGGCCCTGCCTCCGGCCACCCAGCCCCTGCCAAGCTCTGGGCAGAGCCAGGACACCCCTCCCACCACAGCCTCTTCCAGTGGCTGCGGAGCAGAGAGGGAGAGAGGAGCCCAGCACTGCTGAAATCCATCACCGTGACTCCTTCAGCCACTGCCCACCAGCACCTGCTGGCCTGGGTGAAATGTTAACCCTGCCAGTGCACAGATGAGACCTGCAGGCCACAATTCTTCCCTTGAGTGAGAGAAAAGCACAGAGTGACAACATGAAGATACCAGAGTCAGTGAAAGAAAATTTTAAATTTCAGATGGAAGGAGGATGAGGAGATGTCCAAATATTGGTACTGAAAATTCTTTTTGGTAATATCATGGAGATGGACTATAATAATTACAGTATTTCCTTTAATTCATAAAAGAAAACAAGTATGGGGGGATGACGGGGTGTTCAAATGTGGACCTAAGCAGAGGTAGCAGATGCTGAAGAAAGTAGTGATGCTCTGTGGAGTTTGAGCAGAGAGACAGAGATGAGAGTGAAGAGGACTCTGTGTCTCAGGGAGAAAAGACAAGACCTCTGTTCTTGGAAATGAAGATGATTGCAGGTACCAGTGAAGAGAGCCTTTCCTCTGAACAGCTCATCCTTAAAAATGACACGCTATAAGTTAACATGGCCCATTCACTCTGTTGTGAAAATGGGAGGAATTTCACAATAGCAGAAGTTTTTCTAAACCAGGCAGCTGCTGTTTGTGAAGATGCAAAGCCACAAGAAGACTGTGTTCTTGTGAAGATTCCTCCATGGTGTTACGAAAGAAAATTCCTCACCCTATGAGAACTGAGGAAAGACTATTGTAGAACTGATAACTGATTTAAAATCCCAGGTTCTGTTTTATGTTGTCAGGTGGGAAAGGAAACAAAGTGAGCAGGGTAGGGAAAACGTTCTGGAAGTTTCATTCTGGTTTTTTCCATTTTTTCCTATACTTTTAGTTTTGTTAATAAAGCTTTCTTCATAACCTTAAAGTCTGAATCTGTTCTTCCCTTCTCCTAAAATCATATCTCACAGCAAGAAATAAGAAGTACACTGGTGAGTTTAGACAGCTCTAAACCCACCACACAGCTGCATGAAGTTATTTCAAAGGAGAAAATCTTGACCCCAAAGTTCCCTGGCTATGGCAGTCCAAATCTGACTCGAGATTTTTGTGCAGGAGGCCAAAACCAGAATTCTTCTCACAATTTAACAAGGGACAAGTTTTCACAGATTCACAGAATATTCTGAGTTGGAAGGGACCCATAAGACCATTGAGTCCAACTCTTCAACAATCTTGGTGTTATTAGCAACATCCTTTAACCAGCTGAGCTAATCTCAGGGACATTTATCTGTTTCCAAATTCTACTGGCAAAAGAACTCCAGTCACAGGATGTATCTTCCTTTTCTGAGAGTGCTGAATCCACTATATATTTTAAGTAGGTGCTGCAAAGTGACTAATTTTTCATTTGCAAGTTTCTAAGTGTTTGCTGATATTTGCTAATTAAGCCTCCTACTTTGTCAGTCGCACCAGCAATTTCTGAGCTGCCTGATTTGCTTCACTCAATCCTGTAGACAGAAATTGTAACAAAAGTGTTTTCTGGAATAAAACAGAGGAAAGACAAACTGACAATAAGCCACATAATCCTTCCCAAATGATGCCTGTCTCACCTGCCTTAATCCTATGCCAGCACACCTCTGGGACTGCTCTGTATCCCAAATGCCACCTTCTGCAGCAGAGCGGAAAGGACAGGGGGAAACTGGATGTGGCTGTGAGCTGAATTTTAGGCTGTGGTGACAAGAAGCTCACAACCCTTGGTGCAAATCATACTTGTAATGCAAATGCACCAGATGCTTAAAAAATGAGAGCCTTCTGCTGTATATTCAAAACCCAAAACTGAAATTGAAAAACACTGTTAAGATGCCTGTACATAAATATGGGGAATATGTTCAAATAAAAATTGCTCAAATTCCAGAGAGGTTTCTATTTCATCAATAATTCATGAATTTGTAAATTCATGAATTTGTAATACTTAAATGCTTGCTTGAAACTAAATAGCTTTCATGCCTCTAGTTAAATATAGTGAGTGCAGGTTAGTGCAGAACTCTCTGGGAGTCTATATTGACCCTTATTTCTTTATAATTGCAGCATATTTATTGAAGAACAACTGAACTACATCCTTCAATGTCGATTTAAAGCTTTGGATCAACAGCACAGATTTTTGGTTTAAATTCTCAGATGATGCCCATAATATAGTGGTGAAATGTTGGGGGGAAGTGAAAAACTTATGACAGAATAGGGGATTTGCTAAACAACTGGAGAGATAAAATGTGCAACATCGTTAAGAATGAGGCCCTTTGATTCTGTGAATTGAAGCTGGTTGGAGATAGGCAATTAATTATAGAGCAAATTGGAATCTTTTGAGCAATGCCTAACTTGCCTCAGAATTACACCAGAAGAAAGAAGAGCAGTCCCAGGAATCTATCTGGCATCAGATGGTGCTGCTCCCTGTGAAAGACTGAAAGCTTTAGGACACTCTGGTGGTGTGGCAACACCAGAAATATCCTGCCAGTCATTTTTATACAGACTGTGGTTTTACCTTTCTGTCAGCTGCCATGACCTATTTGATTTTGTTCTTACCTTGAATTTTGCATTTCAAATAGAAAAATGGATCAATCCTGCAGGCACTTTGGTGAGAATCTTGCAAAATGCTAGAGGAAAAAGCAAGCTTAAAGCTAAGCAAGCATAGTGTAAGCCTGGGCTGGCACAAAGTCAAATACTAAAGCACCTGATGAGGTTGGCTTCATGGAGTAGAGCCCACATGGCACACAAACCTTCTGTGGTAACAGGGCTTGTGTCAGACTCAACTGCTTTCAACTTCCCTCTCACTTTATCATGTCATCTGACATAAGGTCAGATCTTTAGCTGGTATAAGTTTCTTCATCTTCCATGAAGTTCAGGAGCAGCTTCATCAACTTCTACTGAACTACAGATTATAGATTTGGTTTCTGTCCTTAGCTGGAGACAAGAAGAAACACAAACACACGAAATTTCAATTTTCATAATCCTTTTACTGAAGATTTCACTGAAATGCAGTATTACAGTGACTATGTGATGATGTCTTAAGAGCTTGCTAAGCCTGCAGATATACTACAAAACACTTGCAGTGGAAAACTAGTATTAAATTATTCTCATAAAATCTTACAATTCTGCTTCTGCACCTTAGTCCATCCAAATTTCTTTTCTTTTGAGAATGGAGATGCAATTTGGACAGGTTCAGATACTTTGAGTTGCAGTGATGACACTGAACACTGACGTGAAGGTTTCCCAAGGCATTGGGGATTTGAACAGATGTTTTTCATTCCAGGAAAGTACTTCTTGTTGAGCTGATTTCAGTATATCTTCTACCTACTCAAAAAATAGATCAGAATTCAAGAAGCCTCTTCCGTATTTCCAGGTCAGCTTTGCTGTGTTATACTTACAAAAAAAGAAAATTAAAAATATAAACCCTTTTATAATGACTAAAAATTAGCAACTGGACATATTTGAGTGTTCTTGCCTGTCTGAATTTTTGTCAGATGAAGACTGGTGTTAGTGACTCGTAAGCCTTCACAGTGACAGTCAGTTTTATTTCATGGTTTTCCAGCTTTAAGAACTTTTCATCTGACAAGAGACACTGAAACCTATCTGAAGAGTTAGAAGAGATTTTTGCAAATCCAGAGAAATTTAATCTGTCACTTTGATTTTTGGAAGCAATTAAACAATATGTTCAATAAAAAGTCCTAAAACAAGTCATGTAGCAAATTGATTATGGATGAATTTGTGGAAGTCTCATCGCTCTAATTTTTCTCCAGTTGTGTTTTGTACTACTTTCAGATTTTGAACATTTACAGTAACATAGGTATTGGTTTTATAGAAAGGGCGGGAAATATTTTTATTGAGTGTACATATGTGCATAATTAATTTCCCAAGAAATTGGGAAATGGGTTGTCAAGTCATCATTCTCAGCATTCTGTTATCTTAGACTGCTGGTAAAATATTTCAAACAGGAACCAGGTATTTTTTTTTACAAGATTAAAAATGTTCATGACATCAACCATTATATTTTTAAAAAAAATATTTTAATTTGGATGCAGAAAATCTATAGACATTTCATATCGGTTATACCAAACATCAAAGAAATATAACAAACAAAATAATGAAATAATTAAATACATATTAGTGGTTACACAAGAAGAAGTCTTATAACACTTTTTTGTACTTACTTTTCTGTATCAATTTTCTTGTATTTAATAAGAATTGCAATCTTACTGCAGGCTTTCAGGCATTCAAGGTCTCTCTTTTCTCTCTCTGATTTCAGAGAGATTTTAGGAACTTCACCGACATTTTCAAAACATTCAATCAATCATAGTTGTGTAAAAAATATGGGAAGAAAGAACAGACAAACTGTCAACACAATCAAACAGTCCTCCTTCTTCCAGAAGCCAGGCTAAAACCAAAATCAGTCAAACAGAAAATCCAGAGGCAAACTGTAACACAAAATCAAAGCCGCAGAATCTACACAATATAAATAAAGGGATAAATTACTCCTGTAATTCACCCAGCCTACCAAAAGAGATTTTATTCTAATAGTGGTTTTGTCTTTGTTACTCCTTCAATATTATTTGATCTTTGTATAAATTGATTTTACTTATTCTCCAGTGAGACCACATCTGACATTTTTTCACTACTGTATTACCTGCTGAGAGGGAAGACAAGCATATTAGAGATATCAAGAAATGAATACATCTTAAACTCCAGCCCAGGACTGCCAGCATTTCAGATTTCTGCCTGAATGCAAAATGGAGTGGCATTCTTAGAGTGTTTAATTATTTGACAACTTTTCCTCCTGCATCAGTGACCATTACCTTCTTTCTTTCTTAAGTCTCTTGTTTATTTTGATTGGAAACTTGGTATTTTTGAATGCACTTTAGTATACTTTGCAGCCTAGAATACCGGATGCAGAGTACGGCCCTCATTTTACTCTGGGGTGTCCTCCAACTGAGCTGATCACCTAAATGCCCTTATGGTTGCAAAAGATCTGGTCAATATAGTTAAAGGAAAGTAAGGGTGATTCACCCTCTGCTGAAGTAGGTCAGATGATTCATATCTTAAAAGTGCATTTGTTTCATGACAATAACATTTGATGGTGACATTTTTAAAGTCTGAATCTTTAATGCAATTATCTAAAATTATGTGAGAGGAATTCTGTCATTTTAGAAAACTCTAAGAATGCCTTGAATGGGTTGGTTTAATCCATTTCCATGGTGCATTAATCCAAAAAACATCATTCTTAGCAGAAATTATATATTTCAGCACAGACAAGGAATTTTTCTCAAAATGCAACATTTCACACTTTCTCCGTGATATTCCTAATGGTGATAAGAAATTAGAGTAACCTCACCACAGATATGCAGTTTTCATTAAGTCTAGCACTTGGAAACCTGGAAGGCAATGACATCATGTGTATTGTAGAACTGGGTGATCCAAACTCTTAAAGTTATATATATGGTTTTTCATACTTGGATTATATATCAAATTCTATCAAAAAATGCCTTTCAGATATTATATAGTATTGTCCTAATGGAAGGAATCTTTACTTTTCAGTAGTGCCATCTTCACAGTCAGAAGGAGAATGACAGGTTATTTTTATGCCAACTTGGAAGCTACAAATAGATTTTCTATGAAGAGAAACTTTGGAAAAACTTACACATTCATATTTTTCTCTCAAGTTTTTTTTTCCTACAGTCTTCTCAACTTGCTCTTATTCCTCAAGCAGAGGACGTAGTGGGTGTAGAGGGCACAAACAGGTTTTTTATGTTATCAAAATGTGTGTTTTATGAGAACAGATTGGTTCAAAGGAATTTGACTGCTTATGTTTCTGAGTAAATGCATAAAATGTAACAACATGTGAGATGAAATCCTGTGTTCATTAATGTAAAGTAGTACATGGGGAGAAAAAACCCCCAGTATTATAAATAAACACAGTTTCTATATTGCAGATCGCAATGTGGGAAAAAATGTCAGAGAAGTAGTTGACAGTTTTATCAAAGTAACAGCTCCATACTGAACAGGCAGTCAAAAGAGCAAAACAAATGTTAGGAATTGTTAAGAGGCACCAAACAAACATGACCACCACACAAATTGTAAAACATTACTATGTCACATTCAGCTCAATGATTTGCTCATTCTGAGTATCTGAGTACAGTTCTGGTGTCCCTTATCACTGAAAGCATATAGGAAACTATAAAAAGTACATGGAAAGGCGACTGCCTCAAAGTTAAGGAATGGCTTATGTTGATTAGAGCTCTCTGTATAACAAAAAGATGATTAAGACTGAGATCAATAAATTAATGAATTATTCATAAGTTATGTCAACAGGAAACATTTATTCATTGCTTCAGGAAAGATCTGAAGGAGGCTCAAGTGAAATGAGTGGGTAGCAATCTTAAAGCAAACAAAAAGAAGTGCTTTTTCACTGTGTATGGTAAAATCATGGAATCGTTGCCATAGGAATGCCATATCATTGCCATATCATACAATCGGCCAGGTTGGAAGGGATCTCAAAAGACCATCTGGTGGTTTGTAGGAAAGAGGGACTGTGAAATTATCTAGCACCCTCTCCAACTGCACACTGAGAACCGCTGGTTAGAGGGACTCTACCATATCCTTGGAGAGGTTCTAGGGAATTATTGTTCTCACTGAAAAAAAAAAATCTTTCTTATTTTGATTTGAAACCTTTTCTGGTGTAACTTGTCTTCTCCATGTGGGTACTTGAGGAGAGAGAAAGCTTCCATGCTCTTTGTAGTCACTCTTAAAGTACTGGAACATTTTGATGAGGTGCCCATAAGCCTTCTCTTCTACAGGAAGAAAAAATCTGTCCCCTTCAGTCTTGCCATGTAGAACAGGTTCTTTCGAGCTCTTCTAATCACTGTGACCCTCTTCTTCCTTTACAATCTGTCCATGTCTTTCTTGATGTCTGGGGACCAGAACAGCACACAGCACTCCAGGTGTTTCATGATTGGAATGGTGACAGCTCTGTCTCTATTATTAATGCCCCTGTGGCTGCAGCTCAGGTTCTGATTGATTTGTTGATGCTGTATTTAATACTAAAGCAAAAAATAGGTTAAAAAAGTGAGAATTGTGAGTGTCCTGGGTTCAGTAGCAGGGGGCTATCAAGGTGTCTTCTTTGAGAACTTGCCAGAAGCTCCCCCCATATCCAACAGAGGCAATGCCAGCCACCTCCAGGGTGGACCAGGTGCTGACCAAGGCTGAGCCCACCAATGGCAGTGGTAGCACCTCTGGGGTAATATATTTAAGCAGGGGGAAAACCATTCCTGTGCAGGTGCAGCTGTAGTGAGAAGAGTGACAATGTACTCAGGAATCAGCACCAGGGACAGTGCAGAAGGAGCGGCAGGAGGTGCTCGAGGTGCCAGAGCTGAGCTTCCCTTGCAGCCCACGGTGAAGACCGTGGTGAGGCAGCTGTGTCCCTGCAACCCATGGAGGGCCATGGTGGGTACCTGGTGTCCAGCCACAGTCAAGCCACCACATCCTCCTTCATCCATGTGTTATGATTACTTATGTAGGGATATATATAGTGACTTGACAAGGTGGTGTAAATGATTAGAGCTTTCCAGAATTTGCTCATTAAAATCTTTCCAACTTTACAATTTTATGACCACTGTTGTTCTTGGATGTCTGTTCAGTGCTCTGCACTCAGTATTTTGGTATTCCCTGTACTGTTTCTGAATTACAAGAAACAAAAGGCAGAAGATCAGAGTGTCACATATAAAGTGTCACAAGAGAAGATAAGCTTTATACTTCTATTAGAACAGCAGAAAAGACAAATACTGAAAAACTTTCTGTTCCACCTCAAGCAATCATCTCTTGCAGTCAAAAGTAAAAGATATTGAAGAGAAGTGCCGAAAAATCAAAGAAGTCATGAGGGACATGAAAACCATGGAGGGGTTAAGTGCTCAAGAGTATATGCACTCCTGTATTGATTGCTAAAAGGTACTGAATCCTAAAGTGATGAATCAACTCAAATTGTAAAAAAAAGGCCTTATTTGATGGGAATAAATCCCCAGACTCACAGACAGTGAGAAATAACAAGTTCTTAGGCAGGAATGAATAGTCTACAGCAGATAACTCCCATTTCTCTCCCTCGAAGGCAGATTGTCTAGCTTTAATTACCAAGAATTACTCCATCTCAGCATATTCTCCAATGCAAAGACTCCCTTCCACTGTTCTGAATCCTTGGAAGCTAACTTCCTTTACTATGCTTTTTGTGGAACAAAAGGGATTTGGACCTTGTCATTACTTCCAGGAAACACAAGCCCAAAAGAGCTTTTCTGTTATGCCAGCAGCAGAAAACTCTTGCCTGGGGACAGTGGCAGGGCTGGTAAGTGAAAGATGAAGTGTCTTTGCCTTCAAAGAGAAAAGACAGAAGTTTGCCAGACCCTGAGACCATTTCAATTCTTCAGTTCTCTGGAGCTGGGGAAAAGGCCTTTTTCCTTCATATCAAATAACAAAGCTGGGCATTTTCGTTGCCCAACCTACAATACAAGTAATACCTCTCTCACAAGCACTCAATATGCTATCCACATGAGCTGTTTCTTGCTGCAGGACTTAGCACTACATGCACTATTACGCATGGCTTAAATAATTTATGGACATAAGGAGCTGAATGAACTTGATTTTCTCAAAATATCCTGCAGCACTGAACATAACAATGAAGACCTTCACCTCGAAGGGCTTGTACCATTAAACCAAACCTAGCAGTGAAGAGTTGTGCTGTGGGGATTAGAGCTGGATGCTCAAGGGGTACATGATATTACCCCTTACTCTCAGTTTCTCTTTCCAAAGTAATGAAATTGGCAGCTGGAAATAGCACTTATATGGGAAAGCTGTTGGTCTTCAGGGAGAACATGGTACAGACACAGAGCTTCATATCCAGTTATGTGATCTCAAGTTTTTCAAAAATTGTCAAGAGGCTGTCTGGGTGAAGAGGATCACTGAAAGATTCTACAGCCCTTCAGACCAAGTTCAGATACTCTCTGTTTGTCCAAGTAAAAAAAAAAAAAAAGCAAACAAAACAGGCAAAAAAATCCCCCCAAAACCAAAGAAATATCAATTGCATAATATTTTCTGGTGAAAGTTGAAAAAGAACTATTACCCTACATTCTTAAGATTTTCAGTTTCCGTCTGTTTTGCCTATACAGCTTCCTTAGCTTGGCTGTGCTCAGTTCAAATACTTTTGATTTAGTTGATTAAAACCAGAGAGTCTTTCATGTCTTAGAGATTTTCTAACTAGTTATCACAGCTAGACATGCTCATGAAATTAATATTTTATTATAGCTATTTTCAACTAAACAAGTTTCAAATGTTCTTTCTGAGTATGACTGGGGATAATTTCTGTAACAAAAGTATCTCATCTTGGTACTTACTTGTCTGTCTCTCATTTTATTCAGGAAATTGCTGCCAAGAGTAAAAGCAGAGAAGCCTACAGTGGGCTCACCTCATGCAGAAAAGCAGGTCCTTCATCTTTAACTTAGCTGAAAGCAGTATTTTTAATATTGGTAGAACTTAGAATCAAGGGAAACTGAAAATTAGACTGGTAAGATAAGACAGTAATTTCTTTTAACGTATCAGTATTAGGTAAGCATTTTTGAATTACTCCAGGCTTCATATAGCTGTGGCTTGTTTGAAGAAGCACAACTGCAAAAATATTTAGCCTTATGTTTATTTATTATAATCTTGTTTTCTTAGCACTCTTTATACTACTTCATTGTGTGTGAGCATTAGAATTGCCATGGAATCAGTATTGCATAGCTGTAAGGAAAGGAGATTAATGAAAGAAATTGCAGTCTAATGTACCAATGTACAATGGAAAATATCTGAGAGCCATTTTTCAAAGAAAATTAGTAATGCTCTTATCACCCTACATTAGCCACCTTTCCTAGTAAGCCCTAATAAACATCATAAACAAAAGCTCCATGCTCTGTGTCAGACAAAGAGCTCTTTTCCAGCCAAAAATATAATTTCACGTTAAACACTAGCATTAGAATTACGATGCTTTTTTTTTTTGTCCTTGGGCACTTATCTGGAGTTTGCACCCACACTGACCATTTTTAACAGCATCCTCGCAGTTCCAAGCAATGTTTTCTTACTTTATCTAAACTCATAAAAGTCCAGCTGATTCCGAGACACCTTTCCATTCATCTACTTTTTTTAGACAATACCTTAAATCTGATTGGTTTATTTATTTACAAAGAAGTTGCTCCACTGAACTTAAAAATGCCTTTTGTGCCCTGTGAGGGGCTCCAGTGCAGAGAGCTCAATAGCAGCAGTAGTCATAACTCCTGACATGAGCACAGCAATGCTGCAGTGCACAAAACAGCTTCCTAAACTCACAGGGATCACTCCCATCTTATCCAGGAAGCAAAAGAATGGTGCAAACCACATTTTACAAATCTACAGCTTCCAGCCACTTCTGCTGATCTCTGGAGGCCTTTCCAGAGTGCAGACTGCCTCACTCTGCTCCTGTAGACAGAAAGTGATGTTCAAAATGCAATATACAAATAACTACAGAGTTCTGAACTATTGTCATCTTCTTGACTCTTAACTTCAGGAAAGGTCCAGTCTTTACTGCCAGATCCTACACCTACCATTAATTTTATTATATTATTAATAACTCCAATGTGTCCTTTAGCATTATGTTCTCTTAAAACTGTCCTAAAATGTGATCATGTGATGAAAGCCTGCACTTTTTTTTTTTACCTTGTGAAAGCTTCTCTCTGAACACTTCTGCTTATATTTCTTCATTTTACTTTTGTTGTAGCTTGCTCTTGCACAAATAAAGCCATGGTAGATAATTTGGGTTCCCTCTAATTTGCTCCTCTGCTATTATAAGCTGGCAGATCTCTGTTTATCCTTTCTGAGCTGATGACATTGGATCACTTTTTGTCCTTCCTCTCAAATGAACCCACTCTGAGAACAAAAGCTTTGACATCCAGGGAACTGCTTCCCATCTCATAGATGAATGTGATGCACTGTGGCTGGACAATGCTAAGACTGAGTTCCCTAAGAACTGTGACAGAACATCTGCACTCTGGAGCAGAAGTTGACCACATCATACTTTTCTCCTATCCCTTTATTTTATTCCTGCACATTTACTGAGTAAAATTTTTACAGAAGTTCATACATAGTACTAAGACAATTATTTGTATCACTAAGTGTGCCTTTGAGCATAAAAATTGCTATGTCACCTGTGCAAACAGCATTACTGCCAGAGATAAGTAAAGGTAAGTATCTCCCACTGTGCTTCTACTGATAGGAAGTATTATAATAGAATGAGCAATAAGTTGTAGAGTTTTTCCTTTTACATCCTTGACTTAAACACTCTCAAAGTAAATATTTCATATATGCTGCTTTTAAAGACATGGTGCTGCACTCAATATCTTTTACTAATTACTGTCTATCTTATTTCAACAGTCGAGCAAAAACAAAGATTTATAAAAAAAGTTTTAAATATTTTGTCTTAGTTTATCAGGACAAGGTTATAGAAGAGCTATTTGACATAAATAATGTGCTGCAGGCCTAACTTGTTCTATTTCTCTCCTTCCACTTTATATTATTGATGGCATAATTTTTCATTATGCATTTCCCTACACTTCATAGGAATTCATAAAACATTTCTTATCTGAAAGAAACAATATGTTCTTCATACTACTTCCACTTATATTTTTTTTCTCTTGATCTACAAAATTAACTGCTGAGTAAACCTGTTAAAAATGTGTCCTCATTCCTAAGTCAATGCACCAAATTATTCAGGGATGCATTAAGGCCCTAAATAACCTTAAATTGGAAGAATAAATTAAAATAGTTGCTCTTCATTTGCCTGGGTTTCTGATCTGTGAGGTAAGAATGAGTAGACAGTACAGATTCCAGCACAATATGAAGTTTTAGGATAATCCTGCCTCTTTCACAGTCCCTCTAGGACCAACACATGGAGCTCTTTTTAGCATTTACTTGGTATTTGCTGGTAACCCAAGTATTCACTTGCCTGCTATAACTTCATTACTTTTAGTGCTAAACCTAATGTAACTTTTAAATTTCTTTTTAGTAACAGGAAAAATGAAGGCTTTGTATCTTTTCCTACACCTTCATTAACGAGTTATGATTTAGCCCCGGAATCTTTATCTGCCTTTATTTTCTCTATTGTTTGTAGAAAGTGTACACCATAGATATGGTGACCTGGCTTAATTACTCACAGAATCAGAGAACATGTTGAGTTGGAAGGGACCCACAAGGATCATTAAGTCCAGCTCCTGGCTCTGCACAGAACAACCCTAAGAATCACACCATGTGCCTGAGAACATTGTCCAAACACTTCCAGAACTCTGATAGTCTGGAACTGTAACTGTTCCAGTGCCCAACCACCCTCTTGGGGAAAAAACTCCTTTTTCTAATATCCAACCTAAACCTTGCCTGACACAAATTCAGGTCATTCCTTTCGGCTCTGTCACTATGAAGATATCAGCGCCTGCCTCTCCTCTTCCTCTCATGAAGATGTTGTAACTGCACTGAGGTCTGCCTTCAGCCTCCTCTTCTCCAGGATGAAAAGACCAAGCAACCTCAGCCACTCCTCACACAGCTTCTCCTCAAGGCCCTTCACCATCATTGTTGCCCTCCTTGGGATGCTCTTTCATAGAATAATGGTTTTTTATATTGTGGAGCCCAAACAACCCCCAGCACTGGAGGTGAGGCCGCTCCAGAGCAGAGCAGAGCAGGACAATCCCCTTCCTTGCCTGGCTGGCCAGGCTGTGCCTGATGCACCCGCCTGGCTGCTGGCTCATGTTCAACTTGCCATCAACCAGGACCCCCAGTTCCCTTTCCATGGTGCTGCTTTCCAGCCTCTCATTCCCCAGTCTGTCCATCCAGGGTAGCCCCATCTCAGGTGCAAAACCTTCCACTTTCCCTTGTTGAGTTTCATATGGCTGGTGATTGCCCAGCCCTCCAATTTGATCATGTCTCTCTTCAGGCCCTCCCTGCCTTTAAGAGAGTCATTTGATAGTTCACTGACAAGTCCAAACTTATCTTGGTGAGAGGTCAGGAATAACTCAGAAGAGCAATTCAGCCCCCAGACCTTGTATGCCTATCTCCAGGTGGGCTGGATGGTCTTTTGGAGATGTCAGTATGAATTCAGAAAACTGGATGTAGGCCACATTCTGAGATGGTTACTGTCCTTCCTTCACCACTGTTAAAGAAATGCAGCTGGGGCACAGTGCATGAGTTTTCCATGTGATCCTGGATGGGTTATTTTGCGCCTTCTAAATAACATGTTAGAATTTGATTTTGATGCTAAAATTTTTAAATACTTGAGATTGGCCTAGTCATAAATACTCTTCTTGATGCAACACAAATTTACAAAGAGATGAGATTTTGATACTTGATTTAAAATTAAGGCTAGAGACATATATTTCTTCAAAAGTGTTCCTAATTTAGGGAAACACTGCAATGATTTTACTTTTAAGAAATCAGTATTAACAGTGGTTGCATCGATTGTTTTTTTGGCACATCTGGAGATTTTTCCAATTTCACCCCTCTCCTAGTATATCTTGATTCTTTGGATCTTCACCTAATCCACAGGACTACTCAGTTTTTCATTCCTTGAACTTGAGATGGAAATTGTCCTCTGTTATCAACAAAGCATCACCTCTGAAGGAACTTCTGGTTTGTAAATCCATATTTTCCATGGTAGCATCTCACAGGCATCACTTACCCATTTAATATACCATAGTTCAGGTAAATTTTTCCATTTACCCTAGTTCAGATATATGATCCTCTAAAAAGAGTAAATGCATCTTGTGTTGGACTAAAGTGAGAGAAAGAATACAAATAACTCATTTTTTAAGTACAAAACAGATATTGAAGACCACTGTAAGAAGTCTCAGTGCATGAGCAAACACTTCACATGGCCCCTGTGGAACTTGAGCTATGTCCAGGCGTTGCCTGCCTGTCACTAACCTGAGCATTCCAGCAGCTTGTCACCACACTTTGCCCCACTGTGGACATACTCCTGCAGCACATTTAAAGTATCTTGCTGTAACCCAGAGGTACAAGTCTCAGTCTTGTTTAGGGCATGTGTATGGACACATGCTCAGGACACATGGCTGTCAAATATGGTTTACTGCTCCCAGTGGAGCTGCCGGTCATGTAAATCATAACAGCTTAACTTCAGCTGTCTAACCTAACTTTGAATTTTATGGACAAAGACTTGTTCAGTTTTGGGGTTCTTTAAGTCTCTGGATATTTGTCTTTGCTAAGAAGGGTTCTGTGTGTGCAGGAGCTGCAGTAGGAGTCAGGTATGGAAGAAATTGCTTACAAAAGAAAGCCATAAATCTCCAGACCATTTTAATACTGTAGGTTTTACTTCATTGCTGGTATGACTGCAATTCACATTCAAACACTTTAATTTTTTGCAGAGTTATTTCTTAGACTCAGTGCAGTTTTTCTCCCTTAAAAGCCTACATAGCAATTTCTCTAAACATTTGAGTTGTCAAAGGAGTTTTTGAATCTCTCTGTTGTTGTACTTGTCCTCTTCTCAGTCCTTATTTATGTCACTTTACTTTTAAAATACAGTGACCAGACATGGAAGTGTTTTTGCTTGTGGTCACATTGTGTTGTTTGAAGAATTTCTTCTCATTTACAGTTGTGTTTGGCACCTCTGTGTGCGTACAGAAACTTTATTTTCCTGCATAAATGGTCATTTGCCACTCTGGCAGAGCGCTTTCAGCTACAGCTGAAATTCAGTCACTATTTTCTTGATCAATGCTTTGTGCCTTTTGCATTTTGAAAGTGATTTTCTTTTTCACTATTATTTGTTCTCTTAACTTCCGACCTAGGCATGTCTGAACTTTGAACTGCTGCTGCAATTTTGCTTAATAATAGAAATGAGATGTGAAAATAGCACTGTATGACTAAGTCTAGTACCTTGTGTATTTAAGTTACTCTGAGAAATTAATGCATTCTGCACACATAAAACATTTTGATGCATCATGAAGAAAACTGGTATGTTTTCAGTGGAAAAGATCATGATCTCATAGATATCAGAGTGTGATGCCTTATGTTAAAGGAGTTGTGTTCTCCCAGGTGCTACATCCCTGGACTACACATCAGAACAGAAATACAATCTAAACAAAATTACAAACTGTTTCTATTTATATGCACAAGTTTGCCAGGAGATGTGGTATCTGCCTCGGAGGAGGTATGTTCATAAAATTATATTTATGCTTAGATTGTGCTTGTCTCAAATACATATAAAGGTAAAAACAGAGGGGTTGTCATATATATAATATCTCACAAAACATGTTCCTAAACTAAAAAAAGCTTATACTAATCATCAAACCCCTTTCTCTTCATATCTGCATATAGTACCAAAAGCCACATCAGTAAGAAGTACCACTGAAATCTGGTAAGTCTTTATCTTAGGACCCCTTTAGATAGTGATAGCATTATTCTTTGTAGTGCCAACTTTTGCTGCTAATATTTCAAAGAGGTATGATTAAGTCTTGTCTTCTAAGACATAGAAATCTCTTTTATTTAGAAATGTAACTCTTTGTTTTTACCAGGGCTCTTCTCTGGTGCAAACCAAATTGTCATCTCAGTAGTAAATCTCTCACACACACCAGAAATGCACTGGGGGCTAGATCCTAAACACATTCAGTAGGTAGTAGTTTATACATCACCTTGATGTGAATGTACTGATGTCCTGTATCTTTATTGCCTTAATTAAATACCCACGTTCATTATCCAGATGGACTGTGACACTGAAAGGATTTACTCCTGATGCTCAGCAATGCACAGGACCAAGTTATATCACTTGTTTTTTCCCAGTTGCTGAAGTTTATTCTAATATTGGCTTTCAGGAGAAGCCTAGGACGTCTCCAGTTATGTCCTTTAGGCTAATACTGGACAGATGCCCCTTCCAAGGACTTTCTGTCCTTGCTGATGCCTCACATGTTCTTTTAAATAGAAGGACTGCCTTGTGAGCAGTACATTTATTCTATTAGTGTGATTATTCCATCTTTCAGTGAGTTTCCTTGTAGTGGATACAGGGTTGTTCAGAGACTGATAAGTGGATATTAATCTGCTACAACATTCTGTAATAGTAAATTATAAATTCATCTAGAATAAATACCACTATATAAAGCTTCAATTATTCAATTAACATACCTAATCTTTCCACCAGTATGCTGAAAGCTTTAAGTGCAGTCTCTTCAGAGTTAGGTGGCTGCAGACTGTATGCATTGTGTATTATGTGCAAAGAATTGCAGATTCTTCTTTTGAAATGTCCTCTCTGAAAGTCACCTTGATAAAATGATGGTTTCTATTATTGCCTTTTTATATTATTTTAATAAATCCTGTAAATGGGGATGAAGAATTAGTGGCACCCTTTGCCTCAAGGTGTTTGTCTTTTTAAAGACATTTTTGCCATCAAAGCACATGGACTAACTCTACTGGAGTCAGTAAGAAATAGGACAGTTCCTTTTGAGTCTCTTCAGTTTAAATTAAGCTATATTGTATTTAAAAAGCATGAATCTCATCAGATTTTTAATAAGTATAATCCCTCAGAGGTTGATGCTTTTTGTGAGGCACAGATCAAGTGGCCACAATTTTGCAAATTCTTTTAGTTTATGTCTAACTTTAACTCTGTTTGCAGGCTCCCAGCTCACAAATATTTTGAAGATCCAGCATTGCTATTTTTCAAGTTTGTTGGTCTATTACACACCCCTGTTTTTATCAGGAGCAAGGATTTATTCATGAAAACACAGACCTCTCCTGCCTTCCTTATTCCAATAAGAAGAGTAAACACAGTTTTTCATTCCAGTTCAAAACCCAGAAGACATGGAGACAAAACAACACTAATGCCCCTAGGGAGTATTACTCTCCTATCTTAAGGTGGAAATCATTTTGTCATTACACTACCATAAATGATGTTCTATGAAAGATAGTTTTAGATTGGGCTTGCTTGCAAATGGAAAATTCCCATTATTAATTCCTGTTATTATTGTCATTAGTATCATGAATATTTTTAATCTAATTTTCTCTTTAACCCTATTAGGTACCTATTGTCTCTCTTTATTTTCTTTTCCTGAACATTTCTAGTTGAATCAGTACAGCGCCCTTGCAGAAGCAGCTTGCTTTTCAATGGAATGAATATGGTACCTCATATAAAACACAGGGAATTTGAAATACCAGGACTTCTAACACTGAGGTGCATTAGAAGTTTTACAGTGATTTACGTTGCTGGAGATTACTCAGTGCTCTAGACAGGGCACAGCACTGAGGAAAGAGCAATTAATCAAATGCAGGAAAACTGATCCACAAAGATATTTCCTGTGGTGAAGGACTTACTGTAATAACTAAAGATTATTGTGACAGTTATTATGATGGCCATGGAGAGAATTAATTTATCCAAGCTTTAGACATAAAACCACTGGTGTCTGGGCCAAGGCTCTTCACAGGCTTTCCCAATAGTCGATAAAGAGTGACAGAAACCTTCAGGAATATTTGTTTCAGGGTAGCTGTCCCTTGCCAGTTCATACCACAGATAATGGAGAAGCTTAGCCTTTACATAGCTAAAGCTGAGTAAGATAAAACTCACCTCAAAACACTATTTCTACCTGACGGAGAGTTTTCTGTTTCCAGGATGTCAGACATTACCTTTTCCTTCTCACACACAGTTTGGTGAAAGGTTAATGATTTTAGGATTTGAAGGATCAAGTGAAGAACTGAGTGACAAAAAACCTTGATGCGTTCTATGATGAAACTACTACCTGCATGGAAGAGGTGAAAGCAGTGGATATTGTCTACCTTGAGTTTTGCAATGCTGTTGATGCTATCTCACATCATTCTTATAGACAAGCTCAGGAAATGTGGACTGGATTAGTAGACAGTGATGTGCAGAGAGGTCATGGCCCTGTCACTAGTGGCGTCCCCCAAGATTTAACACTGGGTCCAGTGTAGTTTAACTTTTTCTTTCATGACTTAGATGAAGGGGCAGATGCCTCCTCAGCAGGTTCACTAATGACACAAAGCTGGGAGTGGTCCCCCTGAGCGCTGGGCAGCCCTTCCGGAAAGCCTCAAGAGGTTGAGAGATGGGCAGAGAACAACAGAGCAGTCTGAAGCTCAACAAAAGCAAATGCAGGGTCTTGGGGAAGAATAATCCCAGTACAGGCTGGGAGCTGACCTACAGGAAAGCAGCTCTGTGGAGAAGGACCTGAGGGGCTTGGTGGACAATGAGCTGTCCATGAGCCAGCAGTGCCCTGGGGCCGAGGAGGCCAGAGTGATCCTGGGGTGCATTGGGAAGGGGTTGAGGGAAGTGATCCTACCCCTTTCCTCTGCCCTAGTGAGGCCACTCTGGAGTGCTGTGTCCAGTTCTGGGCTCCTCAGTGCAGGAGAGATATGGAGCTCCTGGAGCAGGTCCTGTAGAGGGCTGTGAAGATGATTATGGGACTGGAGCATCTCTCTTATGAGGAAAGGCTGATGGATCTGGGCTTGTTCAACTCCTGGTTGTGATGATAGTTTTGAACAACATTGGAATAACATTTTTTATGTATTATGCTTAAAATAAATAACAGCATACCGAATCACAATAGTTCCCTAGAAATTCAGTCTGCTCTGAATTTAAACAAATAGCTGTAGGAAGTAATAAGCCAACCAGTGTCCTAGCCAGAAATTACATTTTCACTGCGCATATTCAGAAAATATTTAGGTATGAATATATGATCGGTACTGTCCCTGATTTAAAATGCTTAACTGCCCCTTTAAAATGTGTGCAATGGGAACATATGGATGGAATGCTGTCTTTTCTCACCTTAGGTGATTGAAACTTTGAAGAACACTTCAGTCTCGCAGCCTGTCACTGGCTGCCATTCTGCAAAAGGGTTTCTGCTGGGCTTGGATCGCGCCACCAGCGCTTTGCAAATGAAGACATTTTGGTTCCTGTTTTTGATAGGGTGGGATAAGTGAGGTTATCTCATTTGCACTTAAGATCTAGCATCAGGAGGAATGCTTTAGCATCAGGAGAAATGATTGACATTGGCAAAAGTCTTCAAGCTGTCATTTTTGGGGAGTGTTATTGAAACAGCTGTTCTGTTATCCACATTTACTGCAGGAGGTGTTCTACGAGGGTCAGAATTATTCTGATTTCAATAGGTATCTTTATCCTCCTTGGCAATCTTTTTATAGTCAGGATGTATTTCCTGGCACTTTCATGTTTCCAGTGGCATATTATATAAGACAAAATGAAGAGATTTGGTCCTGTCCTGTCCTATCCTTTCCTGTTCTGTCCTGTCCTAACCCATCCTATCTGAAATATTATAGAATCATCAGAATTTTAGACATAATTTCAGCTTCTACATTAGTTAATTTTACCCCCTTTACTTTACTACAAACAATCACAATTTTGAGCTTAAATCACCTGGGCACTGGTAAAATTTTATGTCATTTCTCCTTTCATACCAGTGGTTAATAATTTTTTTTTCTAGTGGTTTTGTTTTTCAGCTTCTTGCTATATGCACAAAGGGAAAATAATGTAATCAGTGTCACAGATAAAGTTTCAAACTGCTTCTCAGTTCATCTGTATTTGTACCACTGTGCTAAATGAAGATCCCTTCAGAGCCAGAGAACCAGGACAAACACCATGATTTACTGCTAGAACAACCAGTGTTAACGTTCTAAGAATTCCCAATGCCTTCACTGGTCAAAATTGCAGCTTTTTGGCAAAAGATGGCCTCACTCTGTGTTTCAGGGTCAGGGCAATGGAAACCAACATTTTAAAAGCCAGAATTCTCCATACCAAAACAAAATACATGTAAAAACCTACATTTTCAGGTGTTTTCAGAGTATAATTTGACTTCAAAGAGCAGGATACTGAGCATCCTTATAGTGATATATGATGGCCCTGTCCAAGGACAAATAAAAAAGGTAGATACATTCCTCTATTCCTATAAAAATTATCTCAAGCAACCTATCCTCCATCTCACCTTCTCCCTTGCACTAAGCTTTTCTGCAGAAATTTGCACTACAGCCTTACTTCTTTTCCCCCAGCAATGACTAATTCCATTGCCATAGGACATTGCCATGTGTGAGGGAAAGGAGAGTGAAGAAAGACAAATTGAGATGTTAATGAAACAGTGAGCAACATGAAGCCAGTTCATATTTGACTGATTCTTCTCACCAGTGATATCTGCAAATGTTTCTTGTTTTTCTGTAACCTTATAAAAAATTACTTCTGCAACCAAATAACCTTATATCTCCTTTTATAATTAGTGCTATTACACAGAACCTAAGCTTACACAAATGTCCCTAGTGACATGATTAACTTCAGAGATACTAGTCAGCAGGAGTCAGTCACAAAGCATAAACTAATTAATGTTTGAGGACAAGGACAGGACAAAAGAGGTCACTCATCTGATGTGCTTTTGAGGATTGCCAACTAAAAATGGAAAGGAAGCATAGCACACCATCTTCAGGGAATTATTTCAGCAGTAAATAGAAAATCAGTGATTGCTTTCCTTATTCCTTCTCGCTTTTTCATTTTCTCCTGATCATATATTAAGCATGGGGAAAAAAAGGGAGGGGGTGAAGTATAGACTGGAAAATAACTAAAGTCTTTATATGGACAATTTTAGCTGACCAAGAAATGCATCTCAAAAAATAAATGTATGGAAGGCACCAAATTTACAGAAGTGCAGTGAAGTTGGATGATGTGTCTGATAAGCTGGTGTTGTGTAAAAGAAGAATGAATCTGATATTTTTATTTCTTCAGATTTCTTTTACTTTTTGTGCAGCAGATTTCTTTTATTCTTAGGCCCAGATGCTTCATCCTAATTCTATTATCATAAGCATTTAAATATGCTCTTATATGCTGACCTCTGTGAGAATTAAAGAAAAACATCTGCTTAATACTTTGCTGAACAAATATAGATGATTAATATATGCTGAAGTGCCCTGATGAAGTGGGGGCTGCGTTAGCAATGTTCTCATTTCATACACAAGGATGGGGAGTTTGCAAATATAAAATAATGGAATTATGCTGATTTTTATTAACTAAAGATCCTGTCTAGTCTACTTGGTTTCACCTCTGCCTCTACTAAAGAACTTCCATATTAATATACGGCAGGCACCTCTGATTCACTGTGCTGGACTAATTTGGTGCTCACGTCTGGTCAGGAACTTGGCAGCTCCTCATGCCCAGCAGCAAGTCACTTATTCTTATTCCCAGGCAGCAGTGAAAGTAGGGTAGAGAATGGAAATGGAGACAATGTGGTCAGTAGGGA
Organism: Anthoscopus minutus; assembly: GCA_013399455.1. Lineage (NCBI taxonomy): Eukaryota > Metazoa > Chordata > Aves > Passeriformes > Paridae > Anthoscopus > Anthoscopus minutus. The sequence goes on along the minus strand of VWYI01039511.1, from coordinate 18,760 downwards.
GAACAAGAGGTGTGGATGGGCTGGGAGATGAGTTGTGAAACAACAGCTGCTCCATGAGAAGGACGCTGGTGAGACGAGGACGCAAAGCCCGGATAAGGAGTGCAAGTGCTGGAGGCTCCAAAGATGCATGGGCAGGCTGCAATCAGGACTGCTTTGAGGCAGATTCAAGCTTTAAGTCTGGCAAGACATCAGATGGAAGTAAGATAGATGGGAAGTGTAGAAAGGTAGAATTAATTCTCTCAGTGCCATCTTTAAGAATTTACCAGTTTGCAACATTGCATTCAAATAGAATATCCATGTGACAGCTCATGTCTCCTGAGCAATGGACTGAGGCAGAGAGCAGCAGAGAGGTGAGACCATTCAAGGGGAGAGGGGAGCTGGAAGGTGTGAGGGTAACAGATCCAGCATATAGAGAAAGGTGTCAAGAGAGAGACAAATGATCTGTGACCCAGGCCATGCTACCTAGAGCTGGGGGAGATGTGCACCCGAGTATTTGGATTTCTTTCTGTAACTTTGAGACTAAAACAGACTAAAGAGGTAGTCCATTAATAGATAGTGGATGTTATCTAGTCTTCCAATGATTCACATGACAGATGGTAGTAAATTTAAAAATTGCATCACTTTTGATTCATATAATCTTAAGTATTTCGCATATAGATTTTTTTGGCTTTTGATGCAAAATGAGAATTTCCTATTCACACATAAACAAATAATAGCGTTCAAATTGCTCAGACAAGATTTAGGAAGATCTAAAATATAAGAATTGAATTTGTCAGGACATTTTCATTTGATCGCAGTGTGCAGACACATGTGTGCAAACAGTCATTTTTTCCAGTCACAATTTATACAGAGAAGCATCAACAGTTTTACTTCTTGTTTTATGTCTCCTCTCTGAGTTGTTTTGTGGAACAAAAAGAATTCTTTATAGTGTTGTTTTGGCATTCAGTCTACAACTCCCTTTCCTCTGTAGTCTCCTTGCTGTAAGAAAATAACAAGAGGCAGGCTGAAATCTTTGACACAGATTTTGCTCTAAGCAAATATGACTTTATAGCTCTATGGCTCCTTTGGCTTCTCTATTTTGAAATATAAGTAATGGGCAGGATATTTATACAATTCTACCCACGAAATGGAATTGTTCTACCCTTTCTGAGGGTAAACAGAAAAACTTTGGTCTAACAGAAAAACTAATAAATACTCATTTAGTAAGAAAAAGCCAATGAATTTGAAAGATACTCAAAGCATTAACTCCTGACTGAAGTTCTACTTGAGGTACAAAATTTGGTCTTTTTGGCAGTGCCTAAACAGAAGATAAATTAATACTGGATAAAGTTGTTGAAAGGTTAGTGAGCTCTAGAGATTTTTTTGACACCCATTCAAGCATTTCTCTTTATTGAATTAGAAACATCAGATAACATTCTGATTTTGAGGAAAAAAGTGTCCTTTTCATCTTAAAGTAACAGTACTGGGGAGGTCTGAGAATTCAGAGGAGCTGTAGTATTTCATCCTTATCTTACTTCCTTAGTACTCACTTGCCTTTTTTCTTAAGGCGGAGACAAAAATTGGTGCTACACCAGTGTGCTCTTGAGTGTATAATTTATTGAGCAAAATTACCTCACTTTAAGCAGCAAGAATTGTCATTATTTTTTGTTCTAACAAATGGAATAGAGTGACGCTTCTGTATTTCACATCTTGTTAAAACATTATGTATATTGCACTGCCTCATTACTTGAAGCCCAAACCTCTACATGAGAGCAGCTGCTGGAAGACACATTCCCTGGGACAGATCGTTAGAGAAGCTTTAATCCTTTAGAACAATTTTTCAATGCTGTTTACACCAGGGATTTCCTTGTACAAATCCTCTTTACACAAGACAAGAATAACACAGGAAGAAACTATTTGTCTCTGATCTCTGAAAAGAAGGAGAGCAAGTTTAAGTCCTCAGGGGGCTTTCTATCACTTAAACTAACCAGGAGGGGATTAATCAAAGGCATCTTTGCTACGTGATGTACAGCCAGCCTCAAAGGTGCAATCACATTGATCAGCCCACAACAGAGCAACACTCACAGCATCTTGTGTTTTAAGTTGAGGTAGGGCAGAGGCTGAAATGCCCAGTTTGTTTCATCACTCCTTTCCCATCAAAACAACCACAGGCTACTGTGATGTGCTGGAACACAAGCATAGGTCAGGTCTTTGCATGGATCTCAGCCCTGCTCTGCGATGAAGAGTGAGCACTGAACCCTCTGTAGTGATTTTATGTGCCAGTTCTTTGCAAGCAAATATTTTCTCCTTTCACATGACCCTTTAAAAATATTTTGTATGCAAACAACTTTCCTCCATTTATGGAATCTTGATTATCCTTGCATAACTCCATTTTTGCCAATGCTTACCTATGTTATTTCCATCCTACCTTCTCAGCAGACAACTGAAATACTGTCGTGGTGAAGTAATTCTATGGTCATCAATGAGAAAAACTAACAAAGTTTCAAATAAAAATCCTGTATACATTGTAAATAGAATAAGAGATGGAAAGCTTATTAATAAACTTAAAGACATATTTCTCAGTGAAAAAAATTACTAAAATATTTTTTGGTTTCTAATTTTGTTGAAGGTGGTTAACTTTTATTATATTTACATTCAAAGAAAATATACACTTTGCAAAAAATGTTCCTTTCACAAAACACATGTCCATTTTCATCAGCTACCTGCACATAAATCCTAGCTTTTTCCAGAACTGGTTACAAATTTTTCAATGAAGAGCCTTGCCATTCAAATCTTTAGAGAAAAAAAAAAGTCTTCAAAATATTCTAGTGTTTTCTAGGTAATGTATATAATTATTTTGTCATCAGGGAAAGATTTTTGGGGACACAAAAAGTGTGACCTTCATTACAGGAAAACCATATGCTGGTAACTACAAGATTTAGTTGGATCTTATGGACAGATCAAATCTCTAATCTATATAATTAAGAAAAGAAGCTTTTCCATTAATGTCTTGTAGCCTAGCCATGGCACTTTTTATCAGGCCATAGATAGCAAATCCACTCTTTTGTAATGCAGTGAGTGTTTAGTTATTTATACAGAGAGAAACATACAAAGAGATGCAAGGAGAGTTCCTATCCCTACTAAGTGACCTAGTTATCTGCCTGTTGGCTGAACTCCATCTCTCTTTTCTTCTTTTATTTTTCTTTTTCCCCGCACTGAAAAACTTTAGAATATTGCGGTTTTATTCCAATATTGTACAAAACCAAATATTAAGAGGGGCAAATTTTTTAGTTGAGTGGAGTTGCTTTATATAGATAATGAAGCTCTTTCTAAACTCTCTGAAGAATAAAAAGGTGAGTCTGAGAATAGCATTGCCAACTTATTTTTATACTTTTGCTAAAAATTATACCATTTCCTTTCTTTGAGATATGTCCATTTCCTCTAGTGTGGGTTTTCTAAGGTGGCAGAACAAACCTGAAGGGAACAACAGTTCCAGCTCAGGTTTCCAGCTCCCTTGAGATGCCATTGCTCTTTTCTGCCTCAAATGACATTAATTGCCCTGGAAGCTAGGAAGACATAAGAGGAAGAATACAAAGGCAAAGACAGTGTTTGTTATTTAGACTCATCAGTGTCTGACTCTTTTTGTAACAAGTCTGGCATTTCTCAGTAGGCCACACCAATTTTTGGCTCTCCACAGGGGTTCTCATCCCATTTTCTCTATGTCCTGTCTCTTGCTACCCCTCCATTTCTTGGGAAACTCCCCCTTTAAGCTGTGTTTGTCTGTGACAACAGGAAGAAAATTACAAGTTGTGAAGGTGGGATAACTTAGTTTTTTTCTGCCTTTTAAGAGTGCCTTCATGAAGTGGAGCTGGTCTCTGCCATCTCCCTCTTCTCTGTGGCTGCTGAGCCAAACAGTGGGACAGGAATAAAATCAACTGGGCTATGTCTGAATAGAAGAAAGGAGCTGTTCAAGACCCCAGCAGAGTTAAACCCCTTGGAAAATCTGGAGAATAACTGGAAGAAGTTTAAAAGGAACTACAAGGAATGGGGCAGCAACTAAAAGGGAAGACAAGAAGGCAGCCTGGTTTCTGACAGTAGGTGGTTTTGAACTACTTGATTTTTAAATGGTTTTCAGTAACTCAAGCAGAGAGGCCAACTCTGAAAGTGAAGTATAAAATTCAAGGAGTACTTCACACTTCACATAAAAATGAATCATCAGAACAATTGTCAGACAGACACAGAAAAAAGAGGTTTGCAAGAATTGTGGAGGAATTTGTACAATTTCAAGCTATAGGAAGGTACCATTCAGTTTTGGATTTAACTTGGTCCTTAACATCTGGCTAAATTATGAGGCCATCTAGGGAAAAGCACTCAGAAAGTGGCTACTAAAATATTCAGAACTTACCATTGATAAAATAATTTTTTCCAGGCCAAAGAAATTGTCTGCTAAAACCCTTGAGTCATGGTGTTTGCACATGTTTGAGGTGATGGAAGATCTGAAGCACTGCAAGGATGGATACCTCAGGCATGAAGACATGCAGAGTTGTTCACAATTGCAAGCACAATGGTAGCTCACAGGAGATGGAAAACTCCTGAAACTACTCTGGTGAATTATCTCAGCATGTAAGAGTTTTTAACTGCCAACAGGAGAAGCAGAGCTTAAACAAAGAAGATAATGGTAAAAAATGTCAGTTCTGAAGAATCCTTTCCAGAAAACATAAACTCTGGCACAAAGTGAAGTATGCACACTGTAAATCTAAGATTAATATGGGAAGTATACAGATTTCGATTCAAACAGAACTTTGCATGTCAATACAATGAAAGAAACAAAGTCATACCAAGCACCTGAAGGTAAATGGATTGAATTCAGTTTTTATTACTGAATCAGTCTGAATTTAGACAAATAATCAAAGTCTAAATGGAGTGCAGATGTCATCTCTCTGTAAAAGGCTTTCCCTTATCCGTAGACTCACGTCAGGTCAGATTTTGAGAATCTCCTGCTCTGTCTTACTTCCTCTGACTGTAAAGGGAGCTTTCGGTGGCTAGAGACTTTACACAGATCTTTCTTTGAAGTTTTGGAAGTGGAATCACATGCAATTTATCTGGGTACAAAAAATGTAGAAAACAATATATTGAAGAAGATATATTTGCTTTCTACTTCACTATTAAGAAAATAAAATCCAGTGCTGGTGAGAAAAAGGCAGAGTTCAATCAGATGGCAATCCCAAATCATTAAAGAAGACTACAAGATGCCCTCTGGTTGTAGGAAAACTGTCAACAGAACTTCAGAAGCTACCCATCTTACCAAATTTGAATCTTGAATGAATATATTTTTCTGAGGATTGTAGAATAAGTAGAATTGGAATGAAAAAAACCACATTGGTCAGTAAAGGTGGCACTTCTTAAGCAGAGCTGTAAATTATGCAAAATGAGAATACTCTTCACTCTGAAAGGACAGAAGTTTTTTGAGTTATAGTTGATACCACACCATTTTTCTATGCTTCTTATATCTGCTGCCATCTAAGATTAATGAGGCTACATGCTGGTCAGAAAAATATTAATTTCTGTGCTTCAAGAATATCTAAAAGGGACTACAGAGCTCAAAATTTACTGCTAGAACTCCCTGTGCCTTTCACAAACACACTGGTATCACTTTTATACTTACTGTAAATGTTTTGGGAACTGAACACAAAACAGACAGATTTTCTTTTTTCTTTTAAAATCCCTGCTCTATATCGTTTGCTTAAAGTATGCTATAGTCAGTTCAGGCACAGGAATCTACCTGCTTTCTCAAAAAAGAAAATAGTCACCTTTCTAAGCTGAACTGAAACGGTTGAAGACAGCATTTTACACAGAGAACAGATCTACTACCACACTATTGCTGGGACAAAGTGTTTCAAGGCCATGTTTTCAGTCTGAATTGTATTTAAATATTGTGCAGGGCTTTGAAAAACTAATTCCAAAGGGATATGTAGAAGTCATTCCAAAGGGATTAGCAGGAAAAATACACACATTGTATAAGGATTGCAAAATGTAAAGGAAAGCACAGAAATGTTTTATATTGCTCTCAAGTGAATAACTGCATCGAAGGCAAAGTTAAACCTCATTATTTGGCGAAACACGTTGGTCAAATTAAACAAAAATGCAAAGCCAGAAGAATAGAAATGACTGGTCTCAGAACAAAACAAGCAGACATGCTTGCATTGCACTGGAGAAAATACACTAGTAAACAAGCCTTTACCTGTTACTCTCCCTTTCCCAGGACTGTATTCCTGGAAATTAAACTGCTGTATTAATGCAAATCCATATTCTTTGACAGATGTGATAATCTGGCATAGCAAAGTGAGTGGAATTACAAACATGAAGCAGTTTGCAAGGAAATTATGGGTTCAGATATTTCACCCCTTGTCTTTAGAGCCTTAGGGTCTGGTTACAGAACAGTAAGGAAATAACTATAACTTTTTATTAAAAAGAAGTCAGGTCACATTCTGATCTCTCAGTTTACAAACCAGCAGGAGGAAATTATGGGCTGACTCTAAAAATCCTAGGAAATGATGAGTCTTAAAGGAATACATTCCATAAAATTGACCTGTTTGTGTCCTTGTCTATTTTCCTGGAATACGAGTATAACCTCAGATAGAAATTAGTTTAACAAATTTTCAAGTTTGGAAGGCCATATCATCCAGAACATACAGAGGACCAATTGCTATGGGGAATATGGATAACAGGAAGTAGCTTCATTGTTTGTGATATCACTTGCCATGATTTTTAATGATTTTTATCAGAAATATTGTCAACTATTTTATATTGGGACATATATCTGTTTTTCAGAAGAGATTACCACACAGTCTAGTTTATTAGGCAGAAACCTAAGTTATTCATACAATTCTCATCCGTTTTAAGTAAAAATTCCCAATTTGTCAAATGGCAAAAGCAGACTATCCTACTTGGCCACTTCTCCTCATAATGATGAGGGCTATGTGTACCATATATATATATATGTATATATATATGTGTGTGCGTGTGTGCGTGTGTGTGTGTATATAAGTTCTGTCATAAAATATGGTAATACATAAACTATATGTCCTTGTGCATTGTATACAATTTTCATATTACACAGATGTGAAAGAAAAGTAAATCTTATACAAATGCCTGGAAAAATAAAAGATAGGAAAACCACACCCCAAAACTGAAAAGCAGTGCTTCAAAATTGCCCTGGAGATAGAGGATGGCCCTCAGGCTGAGAGTAGTAAATGATGACAGACGGGAGTGTGATCCACAGCCCACAAACTGGATTTGAATTTGAGCTCCTGAGTTTGGAACTATAAAACTAACTACCCTGCTAACAACCCACAGAGGCCAGATGGACCTGAAATCAACAGCAAATCCATGTATTTGTGTGTTTCCAGGGTGTGACTGATAATACAAATTTGTGCACATGTGCAAGTTCCTATCTAGATGTATACAAACAATAACGATGTTTATTAGAAGATGGGACCATTTCTGAAGTTCCAGGAAGTGTTTACAAAAAGATCTCTCTCATGATTCGTTGTTCCCTCCTTGAGAGACCATATGGAGAATTAAGTAGAAAAAAGTGGCACCCAGGGAACATGAGTTTTGTTTCACGTGCTTCTGGGGTGAATTTTGCACAACTCTGGGCAAGCTGTGTATTTGCATAGGCAGGCAGCAGGCAATGGCAATGGCTTTCAGCACAGCTAGGTCTGGATGTGGGTATGTGTTCATAAGTAGTGTGAGGGAGCAACATAGATGTGTGTCCTCTACCTTACTCATAGGAGAAGAAACCAATTAAAACACTTGTAAGGTACCAAAAACATCTTCAGGGACTCACGCTGCTGCCTTGTGAGCCATGTCCCTTCTGTGCAGCTGCTGAATTCAGACATCTGATCCTCAAACTGATTGGTTGTAGGGAATTATAGGGAGTAAATAATTTCCTGGAATGTTTATTTTTTTAGACAAACTAAAGGGAAAAATTAGGGACATTGTGCTTGTGACTTAAGGCCTTTTGATAGGTGTTACTGGGTAAAGTGAGTATGGGCTCAAATTAATTTAGTAAGATGGAGAACTCATTCAGTTCTCACTTATGCAGTCCTGCAATTTGGCCACTGGCTGAATTTTAAGAAATGCATCTGCAACATTTTCTTCTTATGAAAAACTATAAAAACTACTGGAATGAAAGAGATCATTTCTAACACAGTGGTTCTAGTGATTTTTGAAATGAAAGACTATACATGAATTGTATAGTAGGCTGAGTTTGTATAAGAGCATACGCATTGCAGTGAATGCCAGGTGCTATTTGGCACCTAAGACTACATTTACTCTAAACTGTAAAGGTTTTGTATTGGAAAATAAGAAAAAGAAAAAAGGAAGGCAATAGGAAACAACCTCATTTCACCCCTTCCTCTAGCTGTCCACAGTGTGTCTTGGCAAAGCTCCATGATAGGCCTTGGTAGAAAGAGCAATTCCATGTATCTATCTGTCATAATGGAATTATGACACAAAGACCTATCTGAGTTGAAAGGAAAGAACCTTTCTTCTTAATGCTGCATTCCAGCATGAATACACTCACCGTTGCTTTGCTTCTTCAGACAAGCAAGCAGTTATCTGTCCCACTCAAGTGTAGAGCCTCATGCAATGGGCAAGGCTCACCACATCCCTACTGCTTGGGCAACGCAGCTTCCTAGTCAACAATCTCTTCTGGCTCCTTTTGCTAAGAAGAGAACTTGGTTTGCAACGTTTGCAGTGCAGATGACTTGGAGATTGGTGTCACAGAGTGAAAGAGGTGCTGAACCCATCTGACAATATAGATGCACACTGTGAAATCAGTGAGATTTTGTTACATTTCTTTTTCCATATATAAACTCCACAGATTTTCATTTTCAGAAGTGTTCATTTTTTTCATAGCTGTAATAGCAGCAGTATGAATCTATGCATTCATTACCTACATAGAGCAGCTTGACTTTTTTACAGTGACTCATTGGAGCCTGAGGTCACTGAGTGGGATGGTTTCAAAGACCTGGTAAGGAAGCACAGTCCCTGTCAGGAATTTTTGATATAGGTTATCTCAACCTTATGCAGCTGAGCTACTGACAAAGTGATTTCACAGGAGATCTTTATATATATTTAAAAGGTGATTCACTCAGCCTTAGAGACAACAGGCATTGAAGGCAGTTGACTACAACACTGGAAAAATCACTTTGTGGTACTAAACACTTTTTTTGTAACTGACAGAATCATTATTTTTTGTGTGCACTGTGGTTCCTTTGTGCCATATAAGCACTCATTATCCTATACTTACTAAGGTTAAAATCTCTGCTGGATGACACAGGGAAGCTTGAGCAGCAGGGTAAAAATTAACGGACCTCAAAAGGTTTTGCAGTTTTGTGGTTTCATCTGGATAAATGCAGATGGACTTGAAGGTTGTTCAGCTAAAATGTCCCTCCCTTTTGAACTCCTCCTGTTTTTTCTTTGTCCCCTTCTCGATTTTTTTTTTCTTTACACCAAAATGATTTGGTTTCAGAATCAGGCAGCAAGTAGATCTAACAATTCCAGGTTTTTACTTGCTGTGTTGCCAACTTTTTAACTTCAATTTAATAGTTCGCTGGTAGAACCCACATGTCTTGATGTTTTATTTCTGTTTCATATCCAGATAGGTTCTTTTTTCCCTAGCTATAATAGAAGCAGTATGAATCATTACCTTCCTACCAGCAACCTGACTTTGGAAGGTTTTCTCTTTTGGTTCATATCTGCTTCAAAATCAATGAATGATCCAAACCGTTCCTCTTTCTCTCTCTTTTTTCTTTTTTTTAAGGACGTTAATGACTTGGAGACAAAGATGTTAAGGAAAATTCACCGACTTAATGTTTTCACTGAAGGACTTTAATTCATGGTATATGAAACACTACAGGCTGATATTTTGTTGAATCTCTGAGTGTCATTAGGCATTCTTCTGGCTGAACTCTACTGGTGTTGGGGGTTCCATTTGAAATGCTTGATTTTTTTCAAAATTGTATAACTCAGCTTCACCAATCTTCCAGATGAGTAAAGATGCAACATTTCAATTGTCAGATCTTCTGTCAGATCTTCTGCAGCTCACACCAAAAAATGTCAGATCTTTGGTCTATCACTTCTCTGTTATATTGAGAAAGAAATCACAGGCATAGACATTTCTAAATTTCTCTTTTTGGAGTTCAACTGCTTACCCTGAATCTCTAGGTCTGGAGTTGCCTGGAACCACAGTATGCTGGTTTTAATTTTTCATTACAAGCGTGGCAGGGGTGAGAAGATGTTGCTTCAAACTGAAATGAAACTATCAGCTTTGCAAATCCTTGTATATTCTATTTATCTTCTCTTCATACTATTTATTTAAATAAACAACATAAATCTTAATTGAAAATCTAATCCAATCTTGATTTCAGCTAATCCAGTGATGAAAAAACAATACAAATCACCTTCAAATGAGTTATTGTTACATTTATTAGGAAAATACTTTTTGTCGTACAGATATTTTTGTCTAGGAAAATGGATATTCTGACCTAGCATAAGACACCTTTATATGAAACATAAAAATCTAATGGGAAATAGTTTTGCGTAGTAGTTATACTGGTACAACTTTTTAAATTCCTTTTTCTCAGATAGCTTTCCAAGCTCCCTTTGACAGACTTAATCATTTTTCCCCAAGCAGATACTGCTATTTGATGAGACTAATCTTATTTCTAGATAAAGCTGGTCCCTAATATTGCAGCGTGTGCTTATTTTAAGTTTGTTGAGTAACAACAATTCCCCATGTATTCCTCACAGCTGGTTTATCTCTGAGTTGTACCCTCCCCTTTGCTACCCATCATTGTGACCCAACCCCTTATTCCAGCACCTTCCCTATCAATCATTGTAAACCCTACTCCTTGTTCTGGACCTTTCCCTGTCAATCCCCTAATCCTTGATGCTCCATTGGTCTTTGTGACCGGCCCTCTCCTCCCCCTTATCCCCACTGGTCCCTCTATTGTAATCCCCTCCCTTTGCTCTTCCCTCCCAGGTTCCCCATTGGTTCATGATTTGTACTGTCCCCTTAATCCTCCCCCATTTATAAGTTGCTGCATACCCTTGTTCTTTGCTTTTCTATCCCTGATTCCTTCAGCATCAATAAACTTTTCCTTGCTGGAACCTCATAAAGAGAGCCTCGTCCTTCCTCCTTTGCCTCATCTCTGACCCTGGAATATACTGCACTGTTGGGCAAGTGGCTCAAAAGGTTCTGCCTTTGGTAGATCCTGTGCTGGGGCAGTTCCCCACACCTGGCACGGTGCCCGTGTCCCTTTGAGCTGGCCCGGGCCCTGGTGAGCCACGTCACCTAACAGCTGGATGGTGCAATGCTGACTTGGCCTGTTTCTTAGAGTATATAAATACATGTGTGATCCACACTGGACAAATTGTTAAAAAGGCAGAGGATACTGCAACAAGAGCAATACCTTTAGTGATATAATTGGGAACAGTGTAATAAAGTGTTCTTATTCCACCTGCAGTTGTTAAGATTTTTTCACCTTTCAGCTTGGTTTCCCCATTATTATCACAATGTCACACAGATGTGCTACGGCAAGGTGCTGTGAGGGTCTCAGGTTAGTGGTGTGTCTGAGCACTCTGTTTCTTGTGCTGGCAGCAGTCAAGTCAAGGTTAGAAGTGTGGTCATTGTCAAGATTAAAATAAAAAATCTTTTGATTATGTTCGATAGATTCAAGAATCCCAGTACAAGTTCAGCATTTCTCTTAAATGACATGGGAGCTATCCCAGAGAACTCTTTTGACTGACCATGAATTGTATTCCTGTTTCTGACATTACATATGAAATATTGATAGTTTCACAAACTTGCATGTAGGATGGCTTCTTTTTCTGATCAACTGTAGTGACATTTATGGTTAATCTCTGCTGCTTTTGGAGAGAAGGCCAATACCAGATGCCATAGTTAAGTTCAAATAATCAACAGGTCATGACTGTTGGTCACACTGATTAAGTAACAGTGGAGATGCTCTATGCCTTAAACTCCTTTATGTAGTGTCTGTCTGAATAACCTCTCTAGTCTTCCTGGTTTATGAGGGCTACAGTAGAATATAAACAGTGGTAAAATAGATTTTTTAATTATAAATGAACATTGCAGCTGCACGCATGGCGTATAGAATTTGTTGCCAATTTTTTCCTACCTGAAAATAAGAGTTGGCTGTTTCTGTCATTGCTGAGGAGCTTAATTCCTTCTGGCTTCTTCACACAGAGCCTTTCCAATTGAGAGTGACATAACCCTCAGTTCATCATTACTGTGGAGATGTACTGGTAGAGCTGTGTTGCTTCCACGCCCTGGTAAAGCAAAGCTTACCTTGACCTGTCTGAGGATTGTCTGTGAAGGGTTCTCCAGCAGCAGCTTCACTCTCAGGGCTCTGCCTCAAGATGCTGCAATTTGTTCTAGTCATTCAGAAAATGAAAGAACTCACTTTTTGGACAGCTGACTGAGCTCACTGAGGTAGTTCACATACACCTGCCACAAGGTGCCTGTACCTCTCTGTGTCCAAAGCTACAGTCCTCTAAACAAGTATGGTAAAATAAATCCGTGGCTCTGCACAGACAGAAAGCCACAGTCTGTAGCAGCAGGAGACCCAATTTATTCCACAGCACAGTCTAACTCACTACAAGACGAGCTGAGGCAGAAGAACAATAGGAGCAAAATTCCTCTGCTGCTTTCCAAAAGGTGCTACAACATCTGAGAGCAGGAGAGACCTTGCTTGAGAAAGATGATCCAGAAATTGAGACACAGCATGCTTGTTACCAGTTTTGCCTGTCTACCGTGATAAAACAACCTTGCAGAGGTGAAAAACCCAAACCCTTAATGCAGAGCTTCAAAAGCATGAGGACCGATGTGGAGGGCAGTCAAGGAAGTAGATTTTCCCTGGTTTATTTTACATGAATTTTTATAAATAAACTGACCATCATATCAACCCACTGACCATATAGATGGAGAAGGAATTTACACATTTTATTGATGATAATTTTGGCCTAGTTACATCTGTGCATATTCTGAATGGAGTATAACTGAAGATTCAAGATGTTATCTGGATTAACTCACTTCTGATTTGCACAGCAGACAACTCACCTATATCTCACATCCCAAACCAAAACTGAGTTTACACACTTTTCCCCTCATTTTCACCACTAAAATTAAAAGCAGTGTGCAACTCTGAGAGCAGGAATTATCTAGATTTTAATCTACTTGACTTGAAGGCTGTCCTGTCATCTGCTCGTCTATATTTGCTATGTTTTAGCAAACTAAAGTCCTGATTATCTAATGGTGGTTGAGGTTGCCCAGAGAAGCTGTGGATGCCCCATTCCTGTCAGCCTTCAAGGTCAGCTTGGATGGGCAGAGGAGCAACCTGGTCTAGTGAAAGATGTCCCTGTACATGGCAAGGGATGATGAACAAGATGATCTTTAATGTTCCTTCCAACCCAAATCATTCTATGATTCAATGACTCTATGATTTTATGACTTCACCTATGCTTGAAATAGTAAATAGAAATCAAACACTACTGACTGAAACATAAATATTTAGCTGGAATTAATGAGAGAGATGGTAACTGTTTAGATTATGCTATTGGTTAGTTATTAAGAATATAATGAAAGCATAATCTGTGTGTGCAGTGAGCCACTTATTCTAAGTTACAAAGCAGATAATGGACTAACATCCATCTTAAATGATTTTCAGTGAAAGTAAACTTAATCCAGTTTTTGCTTGGGGGGGACAAAAACCATCCCCCCTAAACTTAACCCTGTATGTTGGTATTTTCTACTAACATGATATTTTTGCTATTGGAAGAAAAAATATTTTTAAAGTTTTATTTTAATTAATGCAATTATTTTTATTTGCTCTAGAATAGGAAAGACTGTGCTAATAATTTCACACTTTATAGAGTGAAAATTTATTTTACTCCTATGAAATGTGATAGATCAGTGTTAACCAGTAGACTTGCTGATTTTCACAATTAAGTCTTGACTGTTTTGTTTGGATTTGTTTGTTGTTTTTTTTTTTCCTGGGAAGGGTATGAATAAAGACATAACAGAGAACTAGATTCATCACTGTTCTAATGTCTCGAAGGGTCATGGCAACTTAGCCAAAACAGAATACTATAAGGAATAGCTAAAAAAACATTTCTTATAAAATTGTATCTGCAGCGCATTAATTCTTGGTGTAATGACCTCAGTAATGTCCTGGGATGCTGTCGGGAAAAACTACAGGGAAAGAAGTGTCCTCCTACCTAATGCTTCCACCAAAAAGCCAATTCCTGCCTTCTTTGAGAAGATTCGTGCTCCCTGACAGGCTGCCCTTTAAGGGGTGTGTCCTCCTTTCTATAAAACCCTGCCAAGGTGAACTTTAGAGAAGTCTTGCACCCTTGAGGAGGTGGAGGTGTAAAGACATTACTTGCTGTTTCTTTGGTAGCTTTTTGGATTTGGCTTTGATACACAAGACTGGCCACATGACATATTCTATCCCAGATGAGAATTTTTCAAATTCTTATTTTATTAAGAATTCCTATCTGGAGTTCCTCCGCACTTTTTCATATGGAGTCCTCTCAGACTTCTCCTGACCTATTTTCAGTTTATGAATTACTTGCAAATCCCTTTGAAATTAATTATTTATCTTCAAGGACCTTAGGTTTGTCTGTCACCTGATATTTTCTTTCAACTGGTATGTTTTCACCAAAAAAAAGAGCTTTATTTGCAATGACAGAAGCCGAGTTTTACAGAATTCAGTGGATTGCCATGGGAACGAATGAGTTCCTTCTGAATCATCATGGCCAAACTAACTCAGATGAAATAGGAACAAGCCCTAACCTTTGCCCATTCTTCAAACATACGTCAAAACTGATACGGTCTGAATGTTCAAAAAATTGAGAAGGTCTCTGGGATACATAGGTGGATTTCTAAAGCAATTTATATTATTGGAAAAGCAAAGAGGCACCTGCTGATTTATCTGTACCCTTTCACACTTAAACGCTTGAAAAATATGTGACTTTCAGGCTGCAAAGAATAATTAACAACTTACTGAAAAAGCTGTAAAGAAAGGATTTTCTTTTAGAAAATTGTTTTAAATTTCCTATCGTACTTCCTTCCTTTTAGAATTTTCCAATACATTTTTATGTTTCTAATTTTAAAAAATCATGATTTTGATCACTATCACAAAAATGCGTTTTCTTTATTATCTGTAGTTCAATTAGGATCTGAGATATGTGGAAATATTTTGTGTCTATTTTAACATTTAGATTTTAGCAAAAGAGAAAAATGTTGAGAAGTTACTGTAGAAGACAGTATAAAGAAAAAAAGGAGGGGGTCAACTAAATGTAGTTAATTTTATTTATGACTTAAAGATAAAAATTTGAAACAGAAATGGTCCGATTTTTGAAAACAAAAATTAAAATTAAAATTAAAATACAGCTTTTTCCTTTATGTTTCCTGACACTGTCTTCAGTACTAAAAATGTTAATCTCTGGTATTTTGAAATTAAAAATGTATTATTTTATGACCAAACTTATTTTTCACTTGGAAGATTTTGGTATGCCTTCCTTATGACTTATTTTACTGAGTTTTTGTAACTTACCTGAAAGGATTCATTCTCTATCAGTCAGCAAATGAATTTATAATCAAACCTACAATAAATATGGTCTTAATTTCTATATTCACTAATACAGAGTTTGAAAGTGTTCACTTCAACACATAACAGAAAATCTGAAATTTCTGGCCTGCACAAGTATGTTTGAGGACTTGAAGGTATCTGGTTCCACAGTGGGAGTGTGGAGGAAGTGGGGTTGTTAATGAAGCACAGCTAGCTTCTGCCTCCATGCAATTGCTTCGTGTGTCCTTCGTGGTGGTAGAAATTCAGTCTAGAGGAAATTTTAACATTTGAATCTTTCTGTTGGTGCTGCAATGAATTTTGTCTCTAAGCAAAATGTTAGGAAACTAACCTTAATATTTCTATGGTCATTTTTAACAGCGCAACTACATTGAAATAAAAAAAGTACAATTCATGACAATTAACACACTCTTGCAAAGGATTGATAGGTCATATAATGAATAGTAACTTTATAATGATGAATATTTCTGTAATAAGGATCGTTTTAACAAAATTTTTTATAACATCTCAGGATAAAACCCACTTTTTTTTTGTATATGCAGTTAATTTACTTCCGATGAGAGATACGTCAATCAAGTCAGAAGGCAGTGAGAAATACTGAGCATAGGCATGATTTTGAAAAATGCTGTCAGTGCTCACAATTTGCACATTGGTTTCATGCTTAAAGACTAGTCAAAGTTCAGAGACTTGACTAGGGATTTACTCAGAGTGTAGATCTTGAGCCCTCTATTGGAGTACATGTCTAAGGGCATGGGGGAGTACATAAGAGGTTAATTTAATACCCTTGGCTGGGGATACTCTGAGTTTAATCCCCTAATCTCAGAAATGTTCTTCAGTTTGACCAATGTAATTTATTATTAAATTAATTCAGCCTACAGTGGAAACCAGTAATGCCCCTTATGATGTAAGATACAACAGAAATTATAGAGAAGCTGGGTTCTATTGTCTGAATTTGTAACTGCATTTGTGAGAAATCCAATCCAGTGGATTTGTTAGGCACGTGCTTAACACTAAGATTAAACTCTTGCTGTGAGTTTAAGACAGAGATGTCTGGTTTCTGAGATCCAGGATCATATGCAGGGAGCAAATTGGTCTAGTCCAGGACATATCTGGACCTGCTCAGAAGGGAAATGATCTGTGGAAAAGGAATATTCTGATCAAAAAAGGAAAGTGAATTTAGGTGGCAGTCAAGGTCTTTTCTCCTTCCTTAGTTCCTCCCTCCCTTCTACCCTTGACCATCTTTGTGGTTCTTTATTGGATTCTCTTCAGGATGTCTCTGCTTCTCTCCCAGAACTGAACACAATACTCAAGGTGTGGCATTGCTAGTCCAGAACAGTGGAAAAGGATCACCTCCCTCAACCTGCTGGCAATATTTTGCCTAATTTAGACCAGGGTATGTTTAGCCTTCTTTGTGTGGAAGGTACATGTTGTTATTCCTGTCTTATGTTCAGCTTCTTATGTTCAGTGTTCTCAAGGACCTCGAGGTTCTGGTACTTTTGTCCTAATTGCAATCAGCCTCTTGGTTTGGAATTTCCAGATGCTGGATCACCACTTTTTTTCTGTGCTGTTTTTTCTGAGGTATTTCATATTTTGCTGTGTTCTGATTTTTCAGACTTCTCTCAGCCATGCTTCTTATTTGCATAATAAGGATGGCTAATCAAGCAAGCAACAGCCAAGTGCACTACAGGTCAGTTAAGAACATGGACCTAAACAAATCCAACACATACTAAACAGTTGGAGCAGCACCTTACACTATTTACTGCAACTGGAGTATCCAAGTTATTAATGAAAATATCTACAAAAAGGAACAAACACAGCTTTGTCAGAGATTCTTCTTAAATATGCCAGAGAGTAACAGACTCTAACTCATCCGTCCACTGCCATTAGACCTCAAGGTGCATTGAATGTGTCCATGTCACAAATGCCTTTAGGAACAAGGGATGACTAGCAACAGGATCTTTTACCTTTTTTCTGCTTCTCAGTCTATACATTCACTCAGTGGTTCAAAGAGAGAACATCATGCACTTCCTAGTGTAGCCATTTCTGAGGTGGTTCATTTGGGCTGGGACCTGAGCTGGGTCAAGTATCCATGAAGAAAATGGCTAGCCAAAAAAATTAGATATTGATATTTACCTCAGAAGAAACACACTTGCCACTACTGCGTTCTCAGAGGATTGAACCAACACTTAAATACTCATCTCTTCTGTAAGAAGTATTTGAGTATTTGAATGTGTGAGTAAGAAATGGTGGCCCATGGACTCCAAAGGGGAACCTTGAAGACCTGCTCCCAGGAAGCATTAGTTGTTTACCCAGAGCTGAATACTGTAAGTGTTGTCTAGTGGAGTGTAGTGAGAGAAAGCTTTTAGTTTGAGGCTGATCAGGAGCTTGGCCAGGTGAAGAAGGTAAGCAGTAGAACTTGCTGTAATTGAGTTCCTATCACACTGTTAATTTCTTCACTTTGATTGTTTTTTCCCCCCTTACATCATAAAAATGTAATTATGTATTAAGTCTGTTATGAAACAAGATATTCAGAAATAATTCTGCTTGGGTCAATATAAGAGGATTATTTTTATAAAATAGAAATAGTTTGATTTTGGCTTTTATTATAGTTTTTTTCTTTTTTGACTTAGAAAGGAAGGAAAATAAAGAGTTTTAAATGACATAATGCAAACTTCTATGTTATTTTAAATGGTTTATATTTTTTTCTCTATGCTTGCTTCAATAATAATGTTCCTTTGGCTTAGATTCCACTGAACTAGTAATATAAAATTGCCCCTTCAAAAAATTTTTGACCACCTTCTCAAAATATGTACATATTTTCACCTTTGATCTCTGACAGATTTCAGCAATTAGCTATCTTAAGACCTCCCAGAAAGAAATACAAGTTTATGAAAATCCTCTTAATTCATAATCTGATACATATTTTGAGACTTGTGTTTTTCAGACTGGAGAAGAGGACACTGAGGAGAGACCTCATTGCACTAAACATCCCACGAGGGGAAGTGGAGGGACAGGTACTGATCTCTTCACTCATGACCAGTGACAGAAGTCAAGGAAATGGCATGAAACTGAGTTGGGGAGGTTTAGGTTGGGTATCATGAAAA
>VWYI01039501.1:98598-123994 GCA_013399455.1 Anthoscopus minutus | reverse complement strand
ATAAAACAGAAGACTATTTCAAACTTAGCTCTAATCTTGCCCACCAGCCAAGTCTGAAATCACCAAAACACAGGACTGTATCTTACAGCTTAGCTTCATCTGGAAGGAACCCCAACTGACAAGCTCCAAACCTAAAAGAGGTAAGAAGGGGCAGGTGGCCAACTTGCTTCAAGAGGTATGCTCCAACTACCCCCAGAAGTAAGGCAGGTGCATCTCAAACTTCCAACACAAAGTCAAATACTTGGAAAAAAAGTTAGTAAGAGCATGAGAAGAGTAATCTCAGGTTTTTAGCCCAATTTAAGGACAGAAGACTTAAAATACAGTTCCCTCAACAGTCCTAAGCTAAAGCCAGTCCAGCACTAAAAATTAACACTCGAAAGTTGCACCAGAAAGTGTACATGCAACTACAAAACAGATATGAAAAGTGTAAGTGAAAAGACTGATCAATGAAGTAGCAGGAAATGTCAGAACTTGTTATTTAACTACTTTACTTTGCTATCTGAGTAAACAAGGTCTACTGGAAGGGTACAAGTCAGGTTTTCAGAACAACTGCCAGACTGACTCACTCCAGGCTTTCCCTCTGCTCACTCATTAACATCAGAGAGAGAATTCCAACAGCTAAATTAGGCCTTGGGTGTCTTTAAACAGTTAAAATATCAAGAGTATGGTGTCAAGCTGTACTCTAGGGAGGGATTTAGGTCTAAGACAGGTAAAACCATGAACCAAGGAAAAGCAGCTCACCTCTCCAACAGAAGCCTACTTCCAAATACAAGCAGAAGCTACCACGAAAACACCACTCTTGACTATAATCACTCTTTCAAGTGTCCTGCTTGGCCCTAGCAAATGCCAATTAATACCTGCTGCTGCACTAAAATTGTACTGGCATGTTTTAAAAATATAAGCAAACAGGAACTCTACCTCCAAGCTAAACTTAAAACCAGTAGAGACAAGAGGAAGGTACATCTGTCAGAAGCAAAGGAAAGATACACTCGGTCCAGAGCCAGAGATAAAACTTTTTTCTAAGCTCTTTAAGGGCATCTTTCCCTGACTTGTGTCATTAATAATGTCTAGCCTCCTATAAAAGTCTGAAGTCACTCATAGGGAAAGTAAACACATAAGGCATTGAGCAACTAAAAAGGCACAAATGTTAACTGAAAGATATTTTACACAGGCATTTAACCATTCCCCATACAGTTTCATGATCTTGCTCCCATGTAGCCTCCCCTCAAGCCCTGCCCAAGAAAATCTTGCTACCTAGACATCAGACTGTTCATAAAAAGCTGAAACTGAGGATTTTCTCCACAGACACCATAACCAAAGATACTTTCTGTCCTCTGATATTCTCTCACTTAAAGCTTCTTGTGTAAGAGGCACAAGAGGTTCGCTGATCTCTGCAGAATTATCATATTTGGGAAGCAAGCTAGCACTAAACACCTCATTGGCATCATCAATTTAATGGCCTCAATGCACAGGACCAACAAGCAACAATCTTACCGAAAGCAGACTTGATAAAATTCTTACTTGACTGGAGCAGAACACAGACCTTTCCTACCACTCCCTGATGCACGACAAAGTATGACAACATGACATACTAAACTCCTTAAGGTCACTTATGGCACCCCTGTGATAATGGGCATGGAGGAGTTCCAGGACACTTGAAAAGCAGCAATGACCAGTGTACATAACTCAACAATTGCATCCACTCATCCTGTAAAATAAACATTTGATAAGATTTTGTTGAACCTTTTAGGCAAGAAATCCTCAAGGTGACAACTTCTTCAAAGAGAAAACTTATTTTGCCAGAATAAATAAAAGCAGCAAGCAGTCACACTCTGTCTTTAGTTGTTCATAGCAAGTAAACAGAATGAAACCTGAGCACTGTCTATCTCTATAATCGCAAGATCATCAGCACTTGCAACTGTGAGGTCATCTGACTGGTCATACTGTTAGTCACCTTCAGCAGCACTGTCACACTGCCAGACATAAGCATAGTTATTCAAAGGGTCTTCCACTGATTTGCAATTGGATTAGCGAGAACTAACAGATTACTGAGTCAAGTACCAGGATGACAAGTTTAATCAAAAGCTAAGAGGCTTCAGCAGATGACCAAAATTCATCATAATACAACACAAGCAGTATTTCAGTACTGGGAGCCAGCTGGACCAGGTGCACTGCTATGGTGAACACTGTCACTTCCCAGAGTCACAACAAAATCCAGCTTTATCCAGAAGATGTGCTCTGCCACTCCTGCCACAGTGACAGTGCAGAGGTAAGTGAACACTCAATCATGGGTTTAACATAAATTATGTCTCAGTAAGAAATCCTGAAAAGACAAAAAAACACTCTTGCAAAGGGAAAAAGACATTCTTCTCCACCCTATTCTTGCAGAAAAACTAAGGTTAATTCTGACCAAGCTGCTCAAATACACCTGAGTTCAGCTGCACTGCTGATACACAGAAGCTGCAGCCACATTTAGTACCAATTGTGCCTCCTAAAGTGAGCAGCAGGGTACGCAATACAAATAGTAATGATGATCTGTACAGATAGGGAAGTAGGTATCTAAAAGCAGAGGCACATAAAAAACAAGAAGAGAGCAGACAATATTCTTTAAGAAAGTTGCTAAAATCTTAATTTTTTCATGAGAAGCTTTTCATATTCAGGGTGCAGGTCATTCAGTTCAAAAATCAGGAACCAGTCTCTGGCAGCAACTCTGTGCTTATTTACAAGAAGGTCAGGTTGTTTTTCTCTGGAGCATATGATATATGACCTCCCTCTCTACCTCTGTTACTGAAGACTAGCAAGGGTCAAGCCTGAACATTGGATAGTCCTGAAAAGAGGCAGCAAGAGGAAAAAAATGAGAGAAAAAAAAAAGATTCCTTTTGACTTTTACAATTGATCTGGGGGCTTTCCACATCTTCAAGGATGAGGGTCTCAAAAGCCAACCCTCCTAGCTCCTCTACTGAAAAACAAAACTTCTTCCAGAAAACATACTAGCTGGCAAAACCAATCCCACTCTTGATCAGTTCTAATAGCCTCATGCAGGGATCCAAGTCATGCCTGAAAGACTTCAGGTTTTTGTTCTTCAAAAGTCTTTCAACACAAGCTACTGTAGGGCAACAGGTTACAGAAGCCTCAGTTAAGCATTCATTTACTCAGTAGAGAGTAATTGGAGATGAATTACCAGTGAAGGAGGTAAGTTTGTCTTTGCTGTAGGATAAAAACATGCAAGTGAGCCTTTGGCACAAGTCTACTGCACTGTAGCAAGTATACACTACCTTTTCTCCAGTCATTTGTGACTCCATAAGCTCATTTATTGTAAAAAAAAAAAAAAGAAAAAAAAAAAAAGAGAGAGCTCACAGCTTTATGTTCTGCTACAGAAACCAGAAAGATTCATATCTCAAGCATACAGTTTCCTAAGTTGTAAAATTGGTTTATTTTTTATCTCTTGATACTGAGTTTGCTTACTTAAAATCTAATAAAATCCCTAATGTAATATTTACTTTAAAAAATTAAAAAACCAAAGAAAAACAAACAAAAACCCCCAAAAAACCTCAAACTAAAAACAAAACAAAAAACCCCAAAAAACCAAACAAAAAAAAATACCCAACTCCTTCCACTGTGCCTACAGATAATCCACCCTGATGCATATGCATCCTTTAGAATTCCTTTCCTGAAATCTATCTTCCTCTAGTTCATATCCTAAAGTTGACTCACTTGCATTTCTCCCTCACTTAAACCAGTCCAAGAACGACAACTTTTACAGTGTTCAAGTAAAACTATTTAAAGATTATTGATTTCATTAAGAAAAAAAAATCCTTAAGGCAGGCTCCATCCCACAGCAACTCTGAACAATCAGACAGTTAGAGGGGGTTGGTATTTACAACAGCTTCTGAGCACATGGCTACGGGAGTTGTGGACATGCCAGAACTGTCGGTTTCTCCAACAGATGACACCACTCCATTGCTATGTGGTTCCTCCTACAGCAGGGCTCAAGGGAGGCATAGTCAAGAGAGCCAATTTACTAACAAATTCCTTAAATGAAAGGGAAATACTGCTGTTCTATATAAAGTTAACTGGCTCTGCCTCTTGTCTGAGGCTTAAGGTTAGACAGCAGCTCTGAACACTACCCCATCAGTTAGCAAGTCATATACACATCAGAGATTATTTCAGATGCTTACCTGGACTTGCTGGGGTTGCTGAACCTGTATCTGCTGCTCTGGCTGAGTTTGTTGCTGGATACTGGTTGTCACAGGACAAGCAAGTTCAAGCAAAGACCCAGCCACTTCTGTGCTGTCCGTGTAAATGCAGTTGCCACCCTGCTGATACACCATTGTGGTGGTGGCTGTCTGCTGAAACTCCTGGAGAGCTTCTGGCCCCTTGGAAGCAAGGGAGTCTAGAAACTCCTTCATCCTGTGCTGGGGGATTGTTCGCGCCTTCACACGGATGTATTCTTCAAAAGAAATGGTGTTCTCCAGAGAATTATTCATATTGCAAGGTCTTCGGGGTTCCTTAAGGAAAGAGAAAGTAAATGTCTTAACTACAGCACTCCCTTGATGCAAGGATATTCTTAACTCCAGTAGCTAATCCCTCATACCAAGTACTGTATGCAAACTGGCAGACATGCACACCCAGATGCCCAAGGCAGATGCTTCAGTTTTATGAGGCATCTTGTGCTACTACACATTTCTCAGATTCTCCTTAGCAGTTCAGTGGAGTCTGAATGATACCTAGGTGTGAGGACTCCTCCTCCCAGAGCTCACTGCCATGTAAACTCTCCTAGCTCTATACTTCACCCAGACCAGGCAAGTCCCGTACCAGACAAATCCGGTCATACATTCCATTTGTTTGCAGCATGCACGGTTAGCAAGAGAGGCTCAGAAATCAATATCTGCGGCCCTGCTTTGCAGCCGCAGAGGTGGGAAACTGAGCAGTGTGTTCTAATCAGGCTGTGCAGTTCTATTCTAGGCAGCTAATGGGAAGCACAAGAGCAACAGATGCAGCATTCAGCTCAGTGCTATCAGGACCAGGACAGCCTCATCGATTTGAACATAGCAAGCAAAAGGAGAGTGCTGGAATTGGGATATTTCCTCAAAAAGGCAACTACACACACGGAGAAGCAGAGCTCTGGAAATGACAAAGGCAACTGCAGCATCAGTTCTTGAACTCCTTTTAATATAGGAAGAGGTTAACATGAAACAGGCCACGTGGGAAGACAAAAGAAAGACAGAAAAAGAAGTTAAGATGATCAGGGTGGAAGTGAAAGCAAAGAAAAAAAACCACCACCACCAAGGATGACTCCACCCGAGAACATCAGACAGCTCTAGGGTATACTCTGACAGTATTCTTCCCTTATTGACTTACCTTGCTAAACCCACAAATTGTTTTTGCAGTGAGTATACTGGTTGTTTCTAAGGCACTAATTAGCTCTGATAGAGAATACATACAATTGAGATATAACATCACCAGATATTGAGACCATTGTGAAAAGATGTGAAACAACACAAGAGCAGGACTAGAAGAGGTGATTCAGCACTATTATATCAAGCTGCATAAAGGAGGAAAACCAGACAGATATCACTATGTACATTATGACTGTAGATCTACAGAGAATAGGTACAAAACCAGAGCTTTATGTATTCTTTCAGCATGATTTAACAAAGTACTGAGACAGGGCTATGTTTGAACATACAACTGCAAAAGCCTGCCTGTGTGAAAATGGGAGTTAAATCTAGGCTTTCACTGGCACTCAAGCACACTGCACAAGCCCAGTGCCATTTACCACCAAAACCTGGGAGAGCTGAAGCAAATGCTAACCCCTCTTCACTGTTTTGTGACAGCAGTCCAAACATACAGTTTTTGTTTACATGGAGGTTCATGGCTAGTGCACTGAACCAGGCTCAAAGGAGAAAAAAACCTAGTATCAAAGGTAAAGGGAACCCACATGAGGCAACTTGTGCTCTACCTATGGTTTCTTAAGTCTTTAAGACACATTTGTTGCTATGTGAGACTTCTACAGATGATATTCGTAAAATATGCAGCACATTTAGTAAAAAAACACCAGATAATGGTGGTCACATAGAAAATTCAACAGCTCTGCAAATATCAGCATACAGAAGCTCCTGTAAAGCCCACATCTGGACAGAAAAAACACTCTCTCAGAGACCCCAATCTGACATTTGTAAGTCACCTCTGGGTGATAGAGCCCATAAAATTACTCACTTCTCCAGGAGCCATCCAAGAGTACTCTACACCTCTATAGCACACATTACTAGCCCCTTCCCAGGTGACCATATGCCCAAGGTGAATCCAACGGAGAACAACGATGTTAATGCATCCATAGGGACTCAGGACTCAGACAAGACCTACAGCAGGCACATTGAAATGTGTTTTGCATCTGACTGCATGATGCTCTGTTATATACTCTGAGGTTGGAAAACATATTTTGAGCAATTAACTTGTCCAATCTTTTACTTGGAACTTTCAAGTATTTGACTTCAGTACTACAGCTTTCAGAAGAGCATCATTATTTTCCATGTCCACCCAGAGGTGCACTAGCAGATACAGCTTTGAGAGGGAAGACTCTTCTGAAGATTAAGCCTCATGGGATGCCATGCTGGGATCCCAGACATGAATGCCACAGATGTCCTTTGACAGCCAGCTGCTGCTGAATTGGATGGGCTCACCTCTCTCAGGCGCTCCCTTCCTGCTCCTGCATTGGTTTTTATTATGTTGTAACAACTAAGGGAACAGCTATTCACCTTCTGTGAATCTTGACAAAGGAGAGAGTAGAGAAGTCAGCAGGGCTGCTGTTTCCAATAGGAGCAGTTAACCCTCACTTGTACTTTTGAGACTCCAACCCTTCTTTAACAAGCTATATTATTCTCTTGCCTAAGAGACCAGAAGCCACAAGAAACCCAGAAGCATAAGCAGCAAGGTCTGCCACCACACCATCACCAACTTCTTCTGACCACCAGGAAGCAGAACAAAGCAAGCATTAATTTCTTAAATAAAAATCCTTGACTCTGCTCAGCTGATCCATTTCAACTAGTTCTTGTTAGCATCAAAATCAAGAGCCTACTAGGCCAGTCTTCACCTACTAGTAAATCCTCCTCTCTCACAAGCTGTCAGAAAAAATGTCTTTCATGTCTTTCATTTCTTCTGCCAAAGGAAAAAAAAAATTTCCTTTACATTTTCTTAAAGAGCCACTAAGCTGTGCCCCTGCAGTATTCCAAGTGCCAGGCATGGACCAGAGCCCCACCATGCCACAAGACATCTGTTCTTGCCCCAGAAAAACAGCAAGATATTCCTTGGGTTTTCCCTACAGCAACACACCCTGTAGGTAGACACTGTAGACTCTCCTGGAGTCGTTCATATCTGTTTTAAGCCTGCTTGGGACTACTTAACTAGAAGCATTGAATCACCCAAAACTGCATTTCACAAGACCCTATGCAGCAGTAGAGGTACCAGGTCCAGAGAAAGATTCAGAAACGTAATCCTGCACCCCAAGAAATTTT
Source organism: Anthoscopus minutus (assembly GCA_013399455.1). Classification (NCBI taxonomy): domain Eukaryota; kingdom Metazoa; phylum Chordata; class Aves; order Passeriformes; family Paridae; genus Anthoscopus; species Anthoscopus minutus. The sequence goes on along the minus strand of VWYI01039501.1, from coordinate 116,480 downwards.
ACTTATTAAAACTAAATCAGCTTCATTTACAGCAGAAAACCTCTGTAAGGCTCTAGGGTGCATTCAACAGGCTTCTCTAGGGCAACACAAACAGCTTGCTGCTGCAGTCACCAGTTTTACTGTTAGTTATTAAAATGCACTAATTTGTGCATTCCGTTTATCCCACAGACACACACTGGAAAGCGCAAAATGCCCACCCTCACTGGATCTCAGCAGTATGTTTTTAATATTGCATTTTAAAATTAAAAAAGAGCATCCAAGCAATAAGTTTCTCTAATAAAGGAAGGTAACTCCTCTCTGTGCAGCACAACTGCATTTTTTCATGAAGTAGGTTCAAGAAATTCTTTGAAGATTAAGAGCACATACGGTTAGTTGATAAAACTTAAGACTGAGGTTACTGAAAACACACACACAACTTGCAGCATGTGGACAATCTGGACTCACCAGTCACCATGTTGCATGTATTTCTGCTGCTCTTGTCCTGAGCTCTTAGACTTGTAAGGTTCTGGAGAAGACAGAATAAAGAAGCCCTTTCCATCCCCAGTTCCTCTTTCTTTATTAAGTCATTTTATTTTTAATATGTACTCCATTAAGAAAAAACAAAAAAAAAATCAAGAAACAAAGATATGATCATCACGCAGCTAGCAGCTCCTACTGAGGAATTGGAAGACGCCCAATTTCTGACCATCGTATCCCTCAGCCTGGTAGTACTGAGAAAGACTGTGTGAGCACATCTATCACAGAACGATGTGCGGCGACAGGCGCGGCACGGTGGGTAACACAGAAGTTACTGACCGACAGAACTTAGAACAAGGCAGCAGCAGCGGTGACCGTATCCAGAGGCCCCGCCGCCCCCTCCCCTCGCAGGTGTTCCCAGTGCTGCCCCGAGAGACAGCGGGGAACGCTACAGACGGCTCGGCCATCCAGCCAAGACGAGGCGAAGCTTCGTGTTTAGGTCCTGAGACCGTCGGCTGCACCTTAGCCTCTGTCCTGCCCGCGCAGGGACGCGGAGCCCATGGAGCGTTCCCCTGCCCGCGGGGACACGGCACTGCCCCAGCCGCTCCCGCCGCCTTTTGTCTGTCGGCGGGGCGGCCGGGCCGGGCCCGCAGGCGGCGCCGTGACACCGCCTCCCCCGCCCCCCGGCAGGAGCCATGTCGGGGGCTCCGCGAGGACGAGGCCGCCAAGGGCCGCGTACAGGCCGCGCCTTCCGGTGCCTCGCTGCCCGGTTTGGGGAGAGGGGGGGTCACGACGAGGACGCGCCCCGTGCCTGNCCCCTCCCCACCAGGCCTGCGCCGCCCCCGGAACCGCCGCCGCCTCCTCCTCCCGAGCCTAAAGGGAGGCCCCACCCGGCCCCGCCGCCGCCGCTCACTATCCCGGCCCGCCGGTCCGGCTGCGCTGCGGCGTAACCCGGCCCCGCCTCACCCCGGCCCTGTCGCTGCCGCCGCCTCGGCCCCGAGTCTTTTCCCCTCACAGCTCCCTGGGCGCCATCTTACATTCAACCCTCTGCGGCCAATCACCGCGCTGCCCCAGCCTCGCGAGAGTGCGGCCCCCAAGTCCCGCGAGAGCTCAGCTCCTAGGCCCGCCCCTCACCTTAAAGGGGCTTGACCACGGCGGGGCGCGGGGAGGGTATGGCCGCTGGGGGGCGCTCTGCGCGGGGGGTGTGCGGCCGGTGTGACACCCGGAACGCTGTCGGGAGGCGTAGGGAGAGGGACAAACCCCGGACTGTGGGGATACACGGGACGCCACCAGCAGCGCGTGGCCAAGGGGTGACGCCAGGCGAGGGGCTCCACGCGGCCGCCCTGCTCCTTCGTGGCATGCGGGGGCAGCCCGGCCCCCATCTCCATAAAGCACCTGGGGCGAGGCTTCGAGTCGCGTCCATGTGGAGCCAAACCCCGGTGCAGGGGCTCCCTAGGAAGGGCGCTGAGGCCTGCGCCGCCTGTATCCGAGTCGCTGCGTCCTACCCCGGGCGGCACTGCAAAGCGAAGTGTCCCCATGGAGGCGGAGGATAACCCGCGCCGTGGGACCTTCCCGGGTCTGCTTTAACGTGCGCATATGCTCGGCGCGGCCTCCCCAGCCCCGGCCCCACTTAAGGTGGCTCGTGGGACTGGGCAAGGTCTCCCTCCACTTACTTCAGGTCCAGGGGCACAGGCAGGCGGCTCAGGACAGGGTGCATGCCAATTCCGCGGAGACACAGCTCTGACTCCCTGCCCGGGGCCAAGTAGGGACCACCCGCCTCGAGTCCACCTTAAGGGAGGAGGGCGATCTGGCGGTGTTTGTACACAGTGTGCACACCCTCCTGTCCTGCCTGCACCCCTCGGAGACACTTTTCCATTCCACCCCAACACCCTTGACCCCAGTCCAACCTCATGGTGCTGGCTGGGGGAGCTGCAGCTCCCACGGGGTCACATCAGTGGTACACAGCAGATCGAGCAGATTCTGTGCCCCCAGAACAAGGCAGACACCCCACACACACACCCCAGCAGCCCAAGGCTCATCAGGGGGACAAACAGGAGACCATCCCCACCTCAGCACCCCAAGACTGAGCAGGAGAACAGGCGGCAGTGACAGTGCGGGAACACTCTGTTTATTGAGTTGATACTGTGGGGCACCCCAGGGGACTGCACCAAGGCACGGTGGCACTGGGGGTGTGAAAGGACCCCCAAAGAAGCAACACCACGGTGGTATAGAAGCAGAGGGTCCCTCAGGCCTTGCCAGGGTCCTCCTTGAGCGTCACTGTCCGGTTGAACACCATCTGGGGAGAAACAGAGGGTCTGCTCAGAGCCCCATGGCAGGCAGGGGTTGCTTGCAGAAGTGTGTGCAGGCTGCCTCACTGTCCCCACCCCACAGGGCTCACCTTCCCCTCCTCACTGTCGGGATCCACGGAGAAGTAGCCCAGGCGCTCAAACTGGAACTTGTCAAAGGGTCGAGCAGAGTGGACAGACCTGTCGACCAGGGCATTGTGCACCACACGCAGGGAGTCCTGGCATGGGGGACAGCTCAACCAGCACCTGTACCCTTCTGTCCGCTCCACAGCCCAGCTCCACCCAGCTTCTTTTCTCCCTGAGACACAGTAAGGCCTTGCCCCAAGAGGGATAGGGTGTACATGGAAGTGGGTGCCTCAGGACTGGGTGCAGGACCCACTTTCCCCCGAGCCCATAACCTCAGCTGCTGCAAATACTTACAGGGTTGAGGTCACTTAGAAAGCCACCAGGTACCTCCGATGGGTCCTCAGGATTTTTGTGCAAAAACCTGCCATGAGATAAGAGTCTTATCCCAAAGCTGGCAAATGAGGGGACATGGTACCACTCATAGGACCCCAGAGCATCATCTTCCCCACCGAAGGTCTGGGCAGACTCCAGCAGGGGCTGCTGCTGTTCAGTTGTGCTGCTGAGCTTGTGGTGGACTCAGTTGGCAGCCAGATACTCACAGTCGCTCGTAGAGCCGCACTTCACAGGCCAGTGGCACCGACACCCAATGGATGAAAGCTCTGGGCTTTTCCACCACATCGGACTTGGTGCAGGTCACCTCCAGCTCAATGACACGTCCACTGATGTCCTGAGGGAGAGGAGAAGAGCTAAGCTGTCAGGCATCAGTCTTATCCCATATGGCAGGCCCAGGGCTGAACCCCTAGCCCCACAGCTCAGGGACACCTTGTTCCCAACTGTAAGGCACAGGGCAGGCAGAGAGCAGCCACACTGGCAGCCTGAGCCCTCACTTCCAGAGCGTCCAGCATAAGATGAGCATCGCTGCTCTTCTCTGCTGGGGCACGGTCAATGTCCTGACATTCCACAGCCCAACCTCATATCACCAGTGCCCACAGCCACGCACCTTGATGACATTCTGAACGGTGATGATGTAGCCAGTGTGGCGCAGCCCCACTGGCTGCCCGGGGGCCAGGCGCTTGTAGCCCTTGTCTGCCTCCTGTAAGACAGTTCATGGCTGCATGAGGGGTCCCAACGTGGGAAGCAGGTCCCCCTTCCAGCATGTCTCTCTGCCCCCACTCCTGCCATCCCAGGGATCAGTGATCCCAGAGCTGTTTGAATTCCCATGCTGCTGTGGGATGTTCCCATGGACAGGCTGGACATGTCCTGGTCAGGCTGAGGGCAGCATTTTCCCAATGCCCATTAGAGCTGCTGGCCCGTTTGGACTCACAGTCAGGTTCTAAACACCCACCGGTGACCTCTGTGTGCAGCACCAATACCACTCCCAGTGCTGCCAGGCTCCTGCTGCACAAGAGGAGAACAGGAGGCTATAGCTCCAGGAGTGAGGGAAGTATAGTCCAGTAAGCCTAGCTTACCTCCCTGAAGTCTGTCTCCTCAATGTAGACTGTCTGGTAGAAGGGCACTTTGTGGAAACCACGACTCTCATCAACTGGAAAGTTGGGCACAAGTACCTCCAGTGCCTGGGGAGAAAGAAGGCGTGAATGCTGATCTCAAGGAACCCCACTCCCACACCAGCCCAAGGTAGTCTCACCTTCGGAGCAGGGAAGTTGGTGATGGTGACCTTGAGGGGCTCCAGGACAGCCATGGCGCGGGGGGCCTGCTCATTCAGCACCTCACGTACACAAGCCTCCAGCAGATGTGGCTCCATTGTCGCCTGGGCCACTGTCACACCAACCTGAGGAACAGCATGCTGTGACCATGCAGGCCAGGGGATGCAGCCCTCTGCCCTGTCTCATCCTATCCAAACCCTACCCGTGCACAAAAGTTGTTGATGGCCTCGGGGGGGAAGCCTCGTCGGCGCAGGGCTGTCAGTGTGAAGAGACGCGGGTCATCCCAGTCCCTGAGGAAACACCAGTGTGACAACCAGGCAGGATCTGCATGAGCCCCATCATGGCAGCTGGCCCTGCACCTACCTCACAGCACCTGTCTCCACCAGCCGGATGATTTTTCTCTTGGAGACGACAGTGTAGAGCAGGTTCAGACGCCCATATTCCCACTGCACAGGGCAGTAAACATCCAGAGCGTTGCACAGCCAGAAGTAGGAGGAGCGCCTGCAAGGGAGGTACAGGCATAGCCCATCTCAGCCGCAAGGACATGCTGTCCTCCAGCACTCTGGCAGGTATCTGCTCCCAGGTCAAGCTCAGACCTGGGTCATGCTGTGCATGGGGCTCACCTGGCCTGGAACTCCTTGGTGCAGAGGGAGTGCGTGATGTGCTCGATGGAGTCGCAGAGGCAGTGTGTGTAGTCGTACGTGGGATAGATGCACCTGTAAGGCAGGCACAGTCAGCTCAGGGCAGAGCACAATGCTGCTCCACTCCTGACACCTCCTCACTCCCAGGAAATCCAGAACCACCTGCACCATGTGCCAGGCCATGGCAGGCCTTCCCTACCACTTGTCCCCAGTGCGGTGATGTGGAGTAAACTTGACACGGTAGGCAACAGGATCCATTTTCCCATCCTCCATCACCAGCTTCATCCTCAGCGTGGCTTCCCCTTCCCCAAACTTGCCCTTTCTCATGTCCTGTGGAGACAGGGGAAGCTGTCAGCTGAGCCACAGATCTAGAGCCCACAGGCATGCACCACCTGCCCCAGCCAGCAGCACCTCAAAGAGCAGGAGTGACTCCTCCACAGGCCGCTCCCGCCATGGCGAGGGTGGTGGGTTGTGGCCCTTGATCTCCTCAACCTTCTGATGGCAAACATATGCCTGACCTCTGTGGAGGGGAAATGTCATCACCAGACATGAGTGACTCTGGGCAAGGGGGAGCCCCAGCCACAGTGCAGGACATCAACACCACCCTGACACATTCCTACTGCCCCACGTGCTCACCTGCGGATGAGCTCCAGGGCCCAGGCATAGAGCTGGTCAAAGTAATCCGATGCGTGTGTCACTGCATAAGGCTGGTAGCCTGTGGGGATGGGTGAAATGGAACAGGTTGGAGGAATCCCAAAGGCCCAGCAGCAAGACCTGAATACAGGGATGTCCCTGGCACCTGGCTTGATCCTGCCCTCCTCATCCCAAGCCATACCCAGCCACTCCACCATCTCCTGAATGGCTGTAAAGTACTTCTCCTCCTCCTTCTCAGGGTTGGTGTCATCATAGCGCAAAAAGCACACACCACCATTGGCCTGGGGATGAAGAGATTGTGAGCAGTTGCTCCCTGAGGTACCACAGGGCCAGGCCAGCAGTGAAGCAGCGGCGAAAGGCAGGGGCCAGGGCAGCTTGGTGCTTTTTACCTTAGCATAGCCAAAGTTGAAGTTGATGGCCTTGGCATGGCCAATATGCAGGATCCCGTTAGGCTCAGGAGGGAAGCGTGTCCGTACCTGAAGAAGCAAAGGGGACACCTCTGGCCTTCAGCAGGAGACTTTTACCTTCCCTGACAGTAGTGACACCAACACAAGCCCCTGGCAATCCTGCAGAGCATCCCATGCTGTGGTACTGCCTCTGGCTGTGCCTTCTGTGAGCTGCTTGTTCCTCACACACCCCAACTTGTCTCTCTCTCCCATGGAACCACTGGGCTGTGGGACACGGCCTCACCTGCCCACCTGTGATTGCCAGGTGCTGCTTCAGCAGGGCCATTGTGTTGGGCGTCACCACGTATCCCTCAGTCTTGTAGTTCTCTCCTGCAGGCAGAAGATGCCCACTGCAGCACTGACCTAACCGTGCCAAGCCCAGCAGCCAGGGGGGAAGGACACAGGATCTCTCCAGTCCTTTGCAGCATGGAGAGCTGGGACCAGGCACAGAGCCAGTGGAGTGGCCCCACATACGACAGCGGCTCCTCGTACTCACCTGGCTTGTGAAACTTCAGGGCTTCTCCTCGCAACTGCTCCAGCAGTGACTGTGTCTCTGTGCCCATGTCACCTGCAGGGAGATGGAGCTGAGCTCCCTGATCACAGCTTCTAGGGCCCAGCTTGGAAGCAGGTCCAGCAGGAACTAAAGGGCTGGGGAAGAGGACGGTCTCTTACTGTTCTCCACCACAGCCATCTTCTGTTTCTCTGCTGGGGCCAGACGTGCCTTTGCCACCTGCAGAGAGCAGCACAGCATACTGAGTGCCCAGCTGTAGCACACACCTTCCCCTCCTGGCCCAGTCTACTGTCCCCAGCACTCCCCTCAGACCTGTACCCACTGTGGCAGCTCAGCCCAGAGCAGCTAACTGGGATCCTGCCTGGACACTTTACAAGAAAATACCATCCACATCTCCAGCCTACTCTTCTCACCTTTGGCTTCTTTTCCAGGTCAGCTTCTGTCTTTGGTCCAAGCAAATGTAGCACCTGGAGAAGAGTGTCACAGTCCAGAGTCAAAAAGGCTCCCTGTGTCCTAAGGCCTTGGAAGTGTCCTGTCCAACCATCACTCTGCTCACCCTGCCTGCACCTAGGCAGGGCAGGCTGTCCCCAGCACTGGGCCCTCCAGGGCACTGGCTGACAGATCCCACACCAGTCATAGCACATCCAAGGGACCACAGCAGCACCTGATGCAGAAGCCTTGCACCCACCTGCAGGTCCACCTCGTTCTTGATGGTCTTCCCATCTGCCCACCTCAGCTGGTTCCGTGCCTCCCCTGCAGACAGGGCAACCCGTGGGCAAGGGGCAGGGCTCAAGTCTGAGGGAGCTTCAGCCCGGTTGCTGATGCAGAATGCCACACCCTTTGCCCCAGGGCTGTCCCTGTTCCTGAGCATTATGGCCTGGCCTGTGTGGGGAATCTGGCAGGATGACTTCTCCCCGTGGCAGAGGGCTGACTCTCAGGAGTCAAGGGAGCAGACAGTGGCACTGTCAGTCAGGCACAGGGATGTGACAGCCACCAGCACCAGGCAGAGGCTGTCCCAGAGTCACTACTCACCCATCAGCAGCCCCATGTTGAAGTGGTATCGCTCTGCCAGAAGCTCTGCTCGGTGCTTGCTGATCACAGCCTCCACCTGAGAGCAGCACAGGGACACCAGGGTAAGCAAGCAGGAGCACAGCAGGAGCCAATCCAATGTCCCCTGTGCTGTCTCCAAAGGGTAACTCACTGCTTCCTCAATCTGCTCGGGGGTGATGCAGATCCCCACACCACAAGCCTGCTCAAAGTCTGCCACGTCCAGAGGCTCCAAGGGGTGACTCCTCACATACTCCAGGGCAGCTGCGGGGACAGAGCAGGGTTAAAAAGTGGAGCCTTGGGGCCGGGGCTGGGGCAGGATGGGGGCCGAGGCTGCATGGTACCGCTGAGCTGCACGTCGGTGAGAATCTCCCTGCGAGTGATGTAGCCGACGAGGAAGCCGAGGTGTTTCGGGTCCTTGAGGCGGGCGGCCGCGTTGTACAGGAGTGTCCCGGTGGCCTTGTCCAGCGCAGGGCCCAGCGCGCTCCGAGCCTGTCGCCGCCCGGGGGAGCGTCAGGGCAGGACCAGGGCCCAAGCCCCGGCGAACCGGCAGCACCGGGGGCCGGAGCGGGACAGAGGAGCGCCAAGGGCCGAGGTCGCTCGGCGGGATCGGGAGGAGGCGCAGCCGGGGGGATCCCGGGAAGGCTAGGGTCGAGGCGGTGACAGCGGGACCACGGTACCAATGTACCCGGCTGACACTAGGGATCGGGGTACCGGGTCCCTCGGGTGACACCGGAGTAGCGAGTTCCCAGGGTGGCCAGGTGTCGAGTTGACATCGGGGTGACGGGTTACTGGGGATCGAGGGCCGGGGACCAGGATGCGGGCCCGCGGCGGACGCACCTGCAGCACAGCCCGGCGCAGCAGCGCGCTGAGTGTCCCGTTGCGTAGTGTCTCGCGCGCCTTGGCCTCGCTGAGGCCGATGCCAGTGAACAGCCCCAGCGCCTCCTCCGCCGCCTCCTCCGCCGCCATCGCCGCCGCCGCCGCCATGCTGCCGCCACCGCCCGGGGACGGGTCTGTGCCCAGCCAACCGACAGTGAGAGCGCTCCGTCTCGGCCAATGAGAGGGGGCCACGGGCGCCGGCCGGGCCAATGGGCACGCGGGAGGCGGGCTCAGACCGCGGGCAGTTGCATCATTTAAAGAGACCGGCGGCGACGGCGGCCACGTGGGGGGCGGGGCTAGAGGTGGGTCTAGGGGCGGAGCACGTGCCAGATCCCGCCCCAGGCGCCCCCGTCTCCTGGCGCTTTGTGCTCCGCGACTGGTGCCCGCCCCTCCGGTGTTCCCTGTGCGTCTCCGTCTGCCCCGACAGCCCCTGCATAGTGCCTACGGGCCCTGCGACGCGCCCGAGGCCCTGGAGTGGAGAGCGGGTCGCGGTGGCGACCTCAGCACGGTTTACGCGGAGCCAGGCCGGCCCGGTGTCCCCGGCTCCCCCGGATCGTGCGTGGTCCCTTGGCCCCGCCAGCACACTGTCCGTCCTCTTCCCTCCTCCCCTGGTATACCCCTCATCCCAGTGTCCCCAGGCTTCCTCAGACCGGTGGAACTTTGACTGACTCAGCCCAGTGTCCTCCTGCTACAACCCCCATCCACCTCCCGTCTGATGTCTTGTACAGTCTGGCATCTCCAGCTCTCCCCTTTGCTCCGCCAGCTTGCCCAGCCTGGTATTCTCTAGCTCTTCCGGCCCGGTGCCCCTCCAGCCCGATGTCCGTCCTCCACAGCCCTACGTTTTCCGCCTCAACCCGGGACTGGCCGTCCCAGCCCGATATCCTCCTCCCCAGCTTGGTGTCTCCTTTTAGCTCAGTGCCCCTCTAGCCCAGTGTCCCATCCATCCTATTCCCACCTCAGCCCGAGTAGCAGCAGACTCGAGTGTCTGGGGAAGGGGATTTATTGGAAATACTGGGAGGGAAGAGGCGCTGGCAGATCCTGCCAGCCAGAGCCACTGGACACAACCAGGCAAGGCAGGTCCTGGCTTCTCCATGGGTGGGTGCGGGAGCCAACGCTGGTGTCACAGTGAGTCCCACACTGCGGAGGGGACAGCCACTGCTTAGCACCGGTACAGAGCTATAGTTCCATCCTGGTGCCAGGCACTGTGTCTCTCCCCTTGGTGGCTGCCTGCTCCTTGCCCGTAGCTGGCAGTGGCTTTAAGCTATAGCGGGCACTGATATTGGTACCTGAGACGCTGCGGTACTCGCCCATCTCCGTACGGACGCTCTCGTTCTGGGTGATGGTGAGCAGGACCGGGACGGAGAGCGTCACCTCTTTCCGAAGGACTTGGATGCTGAGCGCTGTGCGCGGGGGGATCTTCGCCGGCAGCTGCACCTCCACGCGCTGCCGGCGAATGCTGGTTTCACTGCGCCCTTTCTGCACCGTAAAGATGTTGGAGGCTTCCACCGTCAGCGTGAAGGAGAGGCCGGCTTTGAGGCTGGTGGCATTGCTGAAGTGGAAGCTCTGCCAGAGTGTGGTGCCGTACTCCCGGCTGCTGCTGGCCGCCAGCGCCTGCTCCGCCTGTGTCTCGTTCACTCCCTCAATCTCATCCACCAGCACCTCCCGCTCCTCCTCCACCCGCTTCTGTTCCCAAAGGAGACGTGCTGAGACCACGGGTCGTCCGGGCCGTAGCGGGCGCAGGTGGGACAGCCGAGACTGAAAGTTCAGCTCCTGTTTATAGTCAGCGAGATGCTCGCCGGGCCATGCCAGGCAATGCCAGCCGCCCCGGCTGGGATGCTGGTAGAGCAGCCAGACGCCTCGCTGCACCACGTGGGAGGCCACCCGGTCGTTGAAGTATCCATACGCCAAGTTGGTCTCCTCTGTCACCACCTTGCAGGCGCCTTGGAAGTTAGGGTGCTCATAGAGGGTGATCTGGGGGTCCCCCAGGTCATGGTGCACGAGGCGCAGTGCCGAGAAGCTGTTGGGCCGATCCACAGAGGGGTACTCGCCCTCCTCAAAGGCGTGTGGCTCCCCCTCGTACTTGGGGTCCGTGTAGGCAATCCATGGCTGCCCCTCCACCTTCAGGGAGGCGATGCAGTTCCCAAAATCCAGCTCGTGCAGGTCAGGCACGTCACATGTGAACTCTCGGCTCAGCCCCTCAAAGCTGGCACGCTCGTACACTGTGATCCGGTTCATGGTGCTGTGGGTGCCTGCACTTGCGAGGGCACAATGTGAGGCACGTCCCCTCCTGTAGGGTCACGTCGGTGGTACAGGAGACCCGTGAGGAAAGCTCAACCAGCAAAGGCAAACTTCGGCACCCCTTTAAACCTTGCTCTCTGCCCTTCCTTTGCTCACCTCCGCCTGGTTCTCGTGTTCTCAGCTTCCGCGCTGGCAACACTCTACAGCCGTGCCTTTTAGGAAGGGGTGGCAGGACCAGGGCGTGCTGTGGCACGAAGCGAAGGCAATAACAATGCTAGCCCCCACACCCTGCACCCAACCTTGTCCACACTTTGGTGTTGGGGAGCCAGCCAGGCCCTGCACGGCAGTTGACACACTGGGATGCCAGCCGGTCCCACAGACCAGCCCTGCCGGAAAGTCCTGCCGTGCCCCAGGCAGATGAGACTCTGTGCAGAAGAGTCACCGCCAATTATCAGTGATGCTTCCGCCTTGCCCACACTAATTACAGTGTGCATTGCCGATGGGGCAGGAACTGCTGGCTCACCCCAGTAGGGTGAGAGGTTATCGTGGTGGGGCAAGCTGACACCCCAAAACAAGAACTTCTGGAGCCCTGGTGACCCCAGCAACTGGATATGGACACCTGGCATGGTGGAACTGCTCCAGCCTTGTCTCTGAGGATAGCTGGGGCAGACAGGGACGCTTCTTTCCCCTTTTCCCCTTGTCATTTCATGGGGTGGCCAAGGCACTTGCTGGCTTGGGATGCTGGGCACAGCAGGGTGCTGACATCAAACCAAGGCATTGGAAGGCAGCCACTCCAAGCACAGCATGCTGGTGGTTTCCTCCAGGCTCCATGCAGGTTCCCATGGCAGAGCTGGTGTCCCCGGAGCTACTGATGCACAGGGCATGTGCAGTCCCTAGCTGGCACCCCGCTGAGACAAGGCTCAGGCAGCTCATGGGTTCTGGGGCAGGTTTAACCTTTGACTTCTTCTAGCTACATGCCCATCCACCTGTCCACACAGCCCTCACCAACCCAGGGCTGTTCCCAAGGCACAGTGCATGGAGTGGGGAGCCACAAAGCTGATACAAAAAGCGCCCAGGGGGGTGCAGCTGGATCCTGATCCACCCCTTGGGGACAGCCAGGACCCCAAAAGCCTCTGGGCTATAATCTGCCACTTGGGGCTGATAAGCAAGGCCAGCCCTGGCAGCACAGGGTCCCCCAGCTCCACAGGGGTTTGGTACAGCTTGTGGGCCTTCACATGTTGTGGTGGAGAAGGATGGAGACCCTACTGCTCCAACAACCCGTCCACCTCAAGTCACCCAAGAGAGGAACCCAGGTGTCCCTGAATTCTTGAACACCATTCTCTTCAAACCTCTGTCTCCCAAAGGCCAGTGCCACCCCACACCTCGCCTCTCAGTTGTCCACTGTTAGTGCCCCGCTTCCCCTGCCTGCAGTGCCAGGACTGCCAGGGTCTCCCAGTTTATTGCCAGATGTCAGGGCAGTTGGGGTTACACCAGACAAACGCTACGGGAAGCAGTTAGTGAGTGGGGGGCCATGGGGGCTGCAGGCAGGGGCCAGGGAAGGGCTGTCCCACTCATTCCCTCAGCCCGCAGCCTCCCTGCCATTCCCCTGGGCCGCCACGCTCCCCCTGCGCCGGGGACCCCTCCTGTGCCCCGTGGTTACCCTGGCTCTGTGGCCCCCAGCACCCCCCACCTTGCTGTGTTCACCCCCCCTGCAGTGAGACTGGCGGCCAGGGCAGCGTGGGGGCTCGGGGCAGCATGGGTGGGAGGCGGTGCTGGCATTATTGCTATGGCGGGCGGGAGCAGCGCGACCCTCCCCACGCTCAGATCACAGTCTCAAAGAGCGTCGCCTTCTCCTTGGGGGGCTCTGGGGCCAGCAGCTTGGCTTCTGCCTCTGGCGTCAGGTACTCCAGGTGGTGTTGGCCCCAGATTGGAGTGGTCAGGAGCTGCCAGCGCTGTGGGGATATCATGTCAGCACCCAGGGACAACAGCACTGGGACTGCCTTGAGCCGGGTTGATGAATTCCCCACAATGCACAGGGATGGGAAAGGGATGGGATTTGGATGAGGGTGGAGGTGAGACTGGGACAGGGAAGGGATTGAAATGGGATTGAGAAACGGACAGAGATTGCATGGGGACAGGGATGGGACTGAGACACTGACAGGATTAAGAAAGTGATTGTTAGCAAGGATGGCGTTTGGGTGAGGCTGAGAATGAGACAGCAGTGGGGACAGGAATCTGACAGGAACGAGAGCAATGAAGACAGGAACAGGACTTGGATGGGATGAGCGTAGGATGGGAAAAGGACTAAATGAGATTGAGAGTAGGACAGGAATTGCAAGGAGACAGTGACGGGGATGTGCACAGGATTTGGCTGCAATAGGGCTAGGACTGAGACAGTGATGTTAGCATCAGTGGGAATTAGGTAAGACTGGGCATGAGACAGTGATGGGGACAGGAATGGTATTTGGGTGGGAGTGAGACAATGGGACAGGCACATGATTTGGATGGGAATGAGAGAGACAGTGATGAAAACGGGGATGGGATCCGGCTGTGGATGGGACTGAGATGGCAATGTGGATGGTGGAATCTGAATATGGCTGGGACTGAGCCAGGGACAGGACTAAGAGGGGGACAACCACGGCTGAGAATGGGGTGGGAATAGCAGCAGAAGTGATCCCGCTGCACTGCCCTCACCTCGCGCAAGGAGCCTTTGCAGCGCAGGAGCTTATAGATAACAGTGCAGGGGATGCAGAGCATGGAGGAGAGTGCCAGGACCCAGCCGATGGCTTCCCCCCACCACGGGTACACGTATGTCTTATTGTATGTCAGCGGCTTGTAGTTCACCACGTGGAACACAAAGATGCCCTGGATAGAGAGAGGGAAGTGAGGTCCCACGAGGCAGAGAGCTGGCGGTCCGCACCCCCGACGCGCGTCACCGCCGTAGCCCCCAGGTGCACAACCGCCCCACGGTCGTGACACGCCTGTGCCTACAGCGGCCGCCGGGGGGCGCTCACTGCCCGCGGCACAGCCCAGGGCGGGGGCACACGCGTGTCCCCAGGCGCGGTGGCCTTGCTCACCACGCAGACCAGCGGCGTCACCACAGCCCAGCACCACTTCATGACGGGCAGGGGTCGGTAGCCGATCATCCGGGCCACGTCGTCCATGAAGCGGTCGGCACCTACAGGAAGGAGGGCGTCAGCTGGGGCACATGTGTCCCCCCCCTTGTGTCCCCCTCCCCGTGTCCCCCTTGCCTCACCATAGACCCAGGCAATGACCACGCACTCCCAGAAAGCCTGCCACAGTAGCGTGATCCCGCTGGCCGAGTAGTTGTCAAAGAGCTGGAATACGTACATGCCACCCTGCCAGGAAGGTGCCCATGTCACCAGCATTGTGCTGGCTGCCCTGCATGCTGCCACACTGGCAGTCATAGCCTTGCCAGCACCGATACCCTGCCTGGCATCCTGCATACCATGAGCACCCTGCTCCCACAGGACCCCTAAGCCACAGCGACCCTCATGCCATGGGCAGCTCCACTGACATGAGAGCAGCAGCCCCAGTGAGCTCCCACCCCACAGTGGGATCTCATGGGAGGCGATGCCTCAGGAACAGGCACAGGATGCCATTATGGGGCTGGCTGGCAGGGTCCCGGCTGCGTCCCCCACCTGTGTGACCATGGAGAGGTCAATGAGGCAGCAGATGATGCAGCAGAGTGCAGCAGTGAGCTCACGACGCAGCGAGCCAGCCCCTGGCTGAGGAAACAGGTCCAGGATGCCCGTGATGAAACCCTCGACACCGACAAACTGTGGCACAAAGCAGGGCTCAGTGGGGACATGCCACTCATCCTCTCCCTGTTCCCCATCTCCCTGGTTGCCACAGCACCTGGCTGTCCAGCCCCAGCACAAGGAGCATGATGAAGAAGAGCGTGGCCCACAGAGGGGACAAGGGCATCAGTGTCACAGCTTTAGGGTAGGCGATGAAAGCCAGCCCGGGACCTGCAGGAGAGTGGGGTCAGAAATGCCACTCAAGAGGTGACACAGATGGCACCCGCCGTCCATCACTCACCAGACTCAGCCACCTTGGAGATGTCCACACCTTGCTCAGAGGCCATGAAGCCGAGCACGGAGAAGACAACGAAACCGGCAAAGAAGCTGGTGCAGCTGTTGATCACAGCCAGGATGTAGGCATCCCTGTGGGCACAGCATTTAAGGAAGTGCTGGAGGCAACTGGGGGACACACCATGAGGTCACTGGGACACGCTAGGGGGACTGCCTGCAGCTGGCACAGCCTTACCTGTAGCAGTTGTTGTGGAAGCGGTTGTAGCTGCCGAGTGCGGTCAGGGCGCCCAGCCCAATGGCATAGGAGAAGAAGACCTGGGTGCCAGCATCAATCCAGACCTGGGGAGTGAGGGACAGTGTCAGGGGGTGATGGTGGTGCCACAGGGGTGTCTAGCATCCAACTCCCTGCTGGCCTCCCCACTGCCCTCACCTGTGCCTCAACCAGCTTGGACCAGTCAGGTTTCAGGTAGTAGATGATGCCACCCAGTGCGCCAGGCAGTGTTACACCATGGGCCAGCAGCAGGATGAGGACCACATATGGGAAGAGTGCCGTGAAGTAGACGATCTAAAGAGCAGTGGGTGGACATGAGACCTGCCCAGGCCAGGGCTCTCTGTCACGTGCCACAGGTGTCCCAGCAGGACCAGAGCTTGGGAATGTCCCCAGCAGCTGGTAGCACCTCCTGGACAAATGCGGGACACAGGCCTCCCACCTCTGTGGGCTGTGGCATAGGAGGGCAGGAGGCAGCAGTCCTGTTTTCTCATGCCAGTGGCCCCGATGCATGCCCCCCCTGCCAACATTACCTTCCCAGTGGACTTGACACCCTTCCAGATGCAGAAGTAGACAACGACCCAGGTGGTAACCAAACAGAGGATCATCTGCCAATTCATTTCCCCTGGCTCGCTGAGGCCCCCAGAGAGACGCAGTACCTTGTTCCTGGAGAGTGGGGCTGTGCTGAGCACCAGCATGACACCCTCAGCCCCAGACAAAACCCTCATGATTCCCACACTCACTCCCAGAACTCAATGACAGGTGAGCGTTTGTTGGTCATGTCAGTGCAGCTGAAGTTGGAGGTCCAAGTGCTGGCAGTGGCATTAGTGCTGACATTGTGGCAGAGGTCTGGGTTGAAGAGCTCTGTGCACTGCTCCGTGTTCCAGGAGTGGCCACAGGTGGCCCAGGGCAGGGTGTTCGTCAGTGAATGCACCAGGTAAAAGAGCCCCCACACCAAGATCATGATGTAGTAGGAGTTGCAGAAGAAAACGATCACCATAGAGGCCAGGCCTAAACCTGTGGCATGGGGAAGATCAGAGCCCACAGGCACCTGTGGGCATCTGGCAGCCAGCATGGAGTGGGATGTGGGGTGTTGTAGGGATGGGGGAGGACAGAGAAGAACTAACAGGTACAGGACAGGGAAAGCTGGCAGCCCTGGACAGGACAGGGGAGAGGTGGTGGGAATGGGACAGGGAAGCTGGCAGCCCCAGGCAGGACAGGACAGGGTGGGAACAGCTGGCAGCATGGCATAGGACCAGGGGGGAGCCGGCAAGATACCTCTGAGGTGGGGATCCAGCAGCCGCCTGGGATCCAGCAGCATGCAGGCAGGGAGCCACAGGGGCAAGCAAGGCAGACAGGGCAGCACAGGGTGCCCTGGAGCACAGGTGCAGGCAGCTGCCATCCTTGGCCGCGGCACAGGGTGGCAGTGGGACGCGGGCAAGGTGCAGGGAAGCAGGCAGGGCGTGGGCAGGGTGCTGCCAGCCCCAGCAGGCTGCGGGCAGCCGAGGTACAATCAGGGTGCAGGCAGGGTGCCGGGGGCCCTGGGCAGGGTGCAGGGGCCATGGAAAAGGGTGCAGGCAGGGCGCAGCGTTACCCTTGAAGAGGGGGGCGATGTTCCAGGCAGCGATGCCCCCCTGCTTCATGAACTGTCCCAGAGCCACCTCCAAGAAGAAGATGGGGATGCCACCCACGAAGACGATGAGCAGGTAGGGGATGAGGAAGACGCCTGGGGCCAGGGGCAGGAGCCGGCTCAGCCGCCGCCGTCCCCCCGGCTCCCCCTTTTGATCCCCCCCTTCCCCGCACCACCCGCCCAGACGCAGCGAATGGCAAAGGCGCCTCTGCGCCCTCCCCTTACCGCGATGTAGGTCAGTAGGGGCAGGTGGTGGGGGGCTCCCATAACCCCTCGCCCTGTGAGTGACTCTGGACCCCCGCAGGGTAACCCATGAGCCCCGTGAAGACTCAGGACGAGCTGACCCAGCGTGGGGTGACCCCCCGGCACACACTCTGGTGCGGGAAGGAGGTGCCCCCCGCGTCGCGGGGCATAGCCCCGCGGCATGGGGCGCGGACGAGGCTCACCTCCGCCGTTCTTGTAGCACAGGTAGGGGAAGCGCCAGACATTGCCCAGCCCCACGGCGAAGCCCACGCAGGACATGATGAAATCCATCTGCCGGGTCCATGTCTCCCGTTCGGGGGCGGCCTCTTTGGGGGGACCAGGGGGTCGCACCAGTGGCGCCGTCACTGTTCGTTCCTCGCCCGCCGTGGGGGGCTCTGCGCCCTCCGCCCCGCCAGGGCCTTCTGCCGAGACGGGGGGAGTGGGGATGCGCACACCACCGTCACGCGCGCCCGTGGGGGCGCGGAGGGGAGAGAGGAATCACCTCCCCCTCCCGCGCGCCCCTCTCCGCGCGTAGGGGCGTGACGTCAGATGTCAGGCTGCCGCGTGACGTCACAATGCAGAGTGGTGACTCACCCCGCGGCGGCGGGAGGGGGCGCGCCGCGGTCGCGCGTGGCCGTGGGCCCCCTTCTCCCCCTCCCCAAGCTCATCCCTCCCCGGCGCTCCCCGCTTACCGGAGCCCGCATGGGCAGCGGCGGCCGCGGCTGTGGCGGCAGCGGCTTCGCGTCGCGGGGCGTCAGGCGGCTGTGGGGCGGCCGTG
>VWYI01039501.1:77073-98579 GCA_013399455.1 Anthoscopus minutus | reverse complement strand
CCGGGCGGCGGCGGAGGCAGCGACCGGCCGCACCGCCCCCCGAGCGCCATTGGCCGCGCCACCCGCCCGCGGCTTGACGGGACTTGCAGTCCAGACTCACTGGCACCGGCCCCGGGGCGAGGCGGGGTGCACGGTGGGCGAGGCACACCGGCGGGATTCCGGGCCCTACGAACAGCGGGGGACGGCGCTGGCGATGGGGGATCCCGGCCATGAGGGACACAAGGTAGAACGGCACGCCGGGGACCCCAGGGAGCGGAGCGCTAGGGACAGCAGGCGACAAGACAGGCAGCGGGGGACGATGCACTTCAGCGCACAGGCATTAGAACTCCGGGACTTGCACGTATCGTCCCACCAGCACCAGGGCACAGAAAACACGAGGCACTAAAGCGGCAAGACTTGCACAAGGGGACACGAGACAACAGGGTGCAGCCTGCAGCAGAGCACAGGGAAAGGCAGTAGACAACAGCCCCACTGCTGTCGAATGCACCCGGCAGTGGCACTAAGAAACACCAGCCCCTGAGGGATATTGGGGGATAGCGAGTACCAAGTCACAGCAGGGAGCACTGGAGCACAAGGGCAGCAGGGTGCTGGGGGTCCCAACAGCACACTGGGAACATGATGCCCTCACTCACCAGGGAGGCAGAGGGTCCCAAGGGATAGCAGGCAGCACAGGCGAGTGGAGTTCAGAGAGTTTAATGAGTGCAGGACAAACCCCAATTCCCCCCATCCCCCCACCCCCCAGTGCCCGGCCTGGCCCAAACCCCCAGGCCAGGCCCCCCACAACACACTAGTCGACTTCTTCCATGCTGCTGTAGGAGGGGGCTGGGTGCTCGGTGGGGCTGGCAAAACGCTCGGGGAGGCCTTCCACAGCCAGCGGCGGGGTTCCTTCAGGGGCCAGGCTGGATCCAAACGGCACTGGGGGCAGTCCCTGCAAGCAGAAGGCGAGCATGAGAGGGAGACTTGCACCCTGCCCACCCATCTCCCCCTCACTGCTTCCAGGGGGTGGAGGGGTACCCGGGGGGGCCACAGCCCCACATGCATAGTGTGCAACCGTTGGGCTTAGAGAGCAGCAGCTGGTGGCAATCCCCACAGCAGGGCAGAGGGAAGCAGCATGCTCTGGAGGCAGCCCCTCCAGCCCAGGGAGAGAGCCAGGCCACCGCGGCACACTCCTGCTCCAGGGCTGCTCAGCCACTGGCAGTTGGAGTAGCGTCCTGCACCTCAGCATAGGCAGCAGTGACGGGCCACAGGCAGGCTGCCAGTGCCTGCCAGAGGTCTGAGGAACGGAGCAGGGCCAGAGGTGGTTTCCAGGTCTGAGAGCACCTTGTCAGGCCTCACTTCCAGACACCCACCACTGGTGAGGACAGGCAGAAGCAGGCAGTGGCTTGTGGGCCCCAACCCTGGGGTGCCAGCACCAGTTGGAGCAGAGGTCAGCCCACCGGTACGAGCACTGACTCAGACCCACGAGGCCAGCACCATGGGCGAGCGGGGGAAGCTGCTGAGACCCAGGGCTGTAGACAATGAGGTGACTGTTCCAGGACAGACACCTCATGACCACAGCACAGCCCTGCCGGGCTCCCGAGCTGGGACCTGCTAGGGAGGGGACAGACGTAGGGGGAGTCCAGCTCAGGCGCCAGCCTAAAACGCAGACGAACCCCTTCACTGCCAAGCATCCCTCCCAAGCCAGCTGAGGGCACTGCCAGCAGAACAGGAGTGGAGACGGAAAAGAAAGTCACCTCTCACACCCGAATATGCCAGAGCTGTCTGACCTACGCTCAACCAAGAGCAACATGTCTCAATGTCAGACACCGTTTCAGCTGCAGCCTATGCCCCAGCCTCAGGGGACTGCCTGCTCCTGGCCCTGCTGGGCTACCCACGCCCTTCATGTGTCCCACGAGGCTACCGCTCCACAGCTGGGACTGGAGCCCAGCCTGTGCCCTGTGGTAGGGGCAGGCAGAGCTCTCCCCTGAGCCTGCTGCCACACACAGTGCATCAGGCACCCAGCAAAGCCCAAGGGATGGTCCTGGTGCCAGCTGGGTCACAGAGCTGCCTCAAGTGACCCCAGTGTGGAGTCCTCACCTCTGTGTGGGAGTCCCAGCACACAGGACAGGAATGCTGCATTTCTTTGGAAAACCTGGCTTTATTAACACACCACGGTCATACCTGTGCTGCCTGACACCCCCCCACCTCCCCTGCAGCATGGGCAACTGGTGCCATCACAAATGAGGTGCTGCACCACGCTGCCCTGAAGAGACCAACCCTCCCTCAGGTGCTGCCAGCACACAGCCCCACAGACTGGTGGGAGGCAGTGACCCACAGTCACTGAATGCTCACTATGGGCACCCCAGTCTGGATTGCCAGGCTCCTCAGCAGCTGTCTGGGACTGAGCAGGGAAGCACACAAGCCCTTGGTGACAAGCCTGTCCAGCCCCAGCACAGGAGTGTGGCACAAACACCTCCCAGCGCACAGGCAGCTGGCACCAGAAAGCTCAGAGGAAGGCTAGCAGAGCAGACTGGGCTGGCCAAGGACCATGGGTAGCCCCAACTCTAGGGAAGCTCAAGGCTCCTGCAGCAGCACAGCTGAGAGGTGGCCAGCCAGGCCCCATGTCAGGACATCCTGCCCTTGCTGCAGCCTCCTGGCAGGTCTCCACTTCCTTCTTAGGAGCCAAGCAGAGATGGCTGAGGTGCCCATGGGGCTCTCAGGCCCCGGTTTCACTGCAGAAGCAACGTCCCTTCTTGCACAGCAGGTAGCCTTGACATCAGCCCCACTCCCAGTGGGCAGCAAGGAAAGGCAAAGGAGCTTCTGGATCTGGGCTGTGCCTTGGCAAGGTAGCAGGCTGGCAACACAGGCCTGCCAGTTGGCACAGGAGATACCAGAGCAGACAGACAGGAGCCAACAGTCCCATGTTTCCCTTGGAGAGCCTTTCCCAGCGTTTTCTGTCCTGCTGCCTCACGTCTTCATCTCATAGCGTCCTAGGACGGCGCGTGCCCTGGCGGCCCTGCTCCTGCAGCTGGCCACACGCCTGGGCCTATCTCCAGCGAGGCTGGTAAATGAGCGGGTAGAAGACATTCAGGAAGAGAGCCACAATTGCAGCTGTGGTGGCCAGGACAAAGTATCTGACGCAGCCTTCATCTGGGTGCTGGGGGGTGCCTGGACTCTGCTTCTGGCCACAAGGCCTCCAGGAGCTTCTTGCAGGCCTTTGGGGTGTCTCAAGCCGCAGCTCTTGTTCTTCAGCCTCCAGTTCCTGCCAGATCAGAGAAGCCTGCGATGTGGAAACCTGCGTCAGCACTTGGAGAACACAATGGGCAACACCCCTTGCCATCCCCCGGGGCAGACGGCTGCCTGCAAGCCCAGCCCCGTGCCCAGCCAGCCCGCCTCCCCATGCAGCACTGTCGTGGTCACACCTGCCCCCACAGCTCTTCAGGGTCTCTGGTCTGGGGGCTCCGGTGTGTGGCTCTGTGGGAGGGAGCATGGGCAGCTGCTGGGCAGGGTCTTCACGGGCCTGCAGGGAGTGAAGCCAGCAGCTAGATCCCGATGGAGCAGTTGCACTTGCATTGGTGGGTCCAGGAGGCAAGGGAGCAGGCAGCAGCCAATCACAGCCCAGCTTCTGTGATCCCAACAGGATCTTTCAAGTAACAGCCAATCCAGAGCCAGCTGGTGCAGCAGGAGCAGGAGGTAGAGTGCCAGTACAGCTAGTCACAGCTCCGCTTTGGTGGGTAGGAATGCTCTGACAACCAATCGTAGCCCAAATTCCAGGAGGATTTTCCACAGGCAGCCAACCACAGCTTGGCCCTTCATGGCAGTGATCATGCAGAGCAGCCAGTCGGGGAGCAGGTCTCTGGAGAGCACCCAGTGCCAGGGAGGGTGCTGATAGTCCAGGGTGCTTGGGGACCTGCTGAGCCCCACTGGGATCCAATGCATCCCATTACTGCAGGCGAACTGGTGCTGCCAGGGGCCCAGTGAGCCTCAGTGCCACAGAACAACCTGATGAACCCCAGTGCCATAGGGCATACAGGGAGCCACAGTGCCAGTTTGGTCCCTGAAGGCTCTCACCACCAGTGTGCAAAAAGCAGCGCAGTTTTCTTGTTTCTCAGGCTGCCCCTAGTGAGTGGAGTTGTTCCAGGACACACACGCGGGGCAGGAACACTCCAGGCAACAGACACCAACATGCTAAACAGCCCCGCCGGCCTCAGAGACAGATAGCTTCTGTCCCCAGGTGAGCCAGCAAAGCTGGGATACCTAACCAGCACTGAGGCAAGGGGAGGATGAGCCAGAGGGGCAGGGAGGCCAGGCCAGAAGGGCCCCTTGGAGCACACATGTGTGTGGTCATGCTGGAGATGAACTAAGCATTGTCCTCAGACTCTGCGGGCCCACAGAGGTGCTGAACATGGAGGGAACCCCTGTAGCACAACGATGCAGGGGGTCTGACCAGGTGGCCACTAGCCTCGACCTTCCTGACTTTTACAAGAATATCAGTGCAGCCAATCCTTACCACTGCATTCTGAAAGNGCTCACTCTGGCAGGTTTTTCTACAGCACCCTGTGAAGGCTGCCAGGCCTCTGGCTCAGCACTGGCATTTACCTTTTTTGCACTTTGCTTGGCCCTGAGTTGGGCCCCAGCAGAAAGTGTCCCCCACCCTGCCTTGAAAGCAGCTCCAGAGGGCAAGTTCTTACTGCTCCCCGGCACAATCAGATCCTACTGCACCGCCTACAATCCCTCCTTCAATGCAAACCACAGTGAGGCTGTGCCACTTCTTCCTCTTCCAGTGCCCTCCCACCAGCACTTCCACACTGATGATGAAAACCAGCTCTCCTGCGATCACTCAGGACAGGGATTGTTCCAAGCCCACAGTGAGAACAAGGCAAGACAGGCTCCAATGCCCAGCTGGTGCAAGCTCTTTGGTATCAAAGGGGTACAGGCACTGCACGCACTACAGCTGCACCGGGCTCTGTGGGTGCAGGCAAAGACAGGCAGGACCCCTGAGCACATTTCAAGGCTCTGTGGCTCCAACAATGCAGAAAGGGACACAAGCCCTCACCTGGCTGGCAGCAGCTTCAGCAGAGGGGGTGTGCTCAGCACGGTGGTCTGAGGGATGACCTGGCAGGGGTCTCTCCACAGGAGAGTTCCTCCGGCGGAAGAAGAGGACATAGGCGTATCTGGTTACCACCTGGCTCTCATCCACGGTGGTGACTGTGCTGTCATCAAAGAGCCGCCAGCCTGAGAAGGAGGAAGGGTTAAGCAAGCAGACAAGTCACAGCTGCAGGAGCAGAGGGGTGGCGAGGGTGACAGATGCTCACCCACATCACTGCGCTGGCTGTTCTTGTCGTTGGGCAGGCGGGCGTATGCTGTGTAGTGCCCTCCAATCATGCCTCCATAGTGGTTGATCACAGCATACAGGTCATACATAGGCAGCTGCTGCTCACCCTTCCGACCAATGCAGAACTTGCTCAGGTCCAGGCTCCTGTGGAGAGACATGGTGACTATCAAGGGTGATCAGTGTTATGCAGGCTGGGCTGCAGGTCAGCAGAGGCTGTGCCAACCCAGCCACATCTTCCCCCAGGCTCTCACCGGACAGGAAAGTCCACCATGTCATTGATCTTGTCCCTCCAAATAAAGCTGCGGAAGGAGAAGCGCTTGAGCTGGATAATGAGGACATTGGGCAGCCGCCACAGCATCAGCTGCTTGGAAGCCTCGCGGTGCTGCTTGCACTTGGGGCAGTACCTGTTGGGAAGAGTGTGCACGTTACTGGCATGGGGAGAGCCCAGTCCTTGCAGCCCAGCTCAGCCCCAGGGTCCCCACATGCAGGGCTGGCAGAGGGTATGTGGGAGGGCTCAACCCTTTCTTGTCAAGGGCAGGCCAGTACAGCTCTGCAGAGCACTAGCTTTTCTCCCTGCTGGCTTAGCCATTCCCAGTGCACAGGGAAGGCCAGCTCATCATTCTTGGCTGCCAGCAGAAAGAGCATGCAGGCCCGGGCAGCTCCTGGGAAACCCCTTCTGCTGTCTGGGCCCATTGGCTGGAACCCATCCTGCTGCCTTCCTCACCACGCTTCCTCTGGGGCCAGGACTTCAGGCTTCGTGAAGAGATTGAGGCACTGCTCCAGGGTGAAATGGCCAGCTCGGGCTGCTTCACTGGCGGAGCCTGGATCCTCCACACACTCCAACTCCTTGGATTCTACCAACACAAATTCCTTGAGGCGCTCATTGTTCTTCCACACAAGGGCAAGGGAGCAGTCATCTGTCAGATCCAGGGGGGTGTCACCTGCGAAGGGGCACAAACCTCACACACCTACCCCAGCAGGCTGGATTAGGCCACCTTGCTGGAGCAATCTTGCCCATCCCAGTTAGATACAGATATCAAAAAGTCCAGCCAGAAAGGGACAGGTATCCCCTGGCCAGGTTCATGCTGGGGCAGCAGAGGCCCTCACCCTGCAGGGTAGAATACTGGCACAGCCCTCTCATCAGCAGCACCCTGACAACCAGCACTTGGTGTGGGCATCCCATTATAACAGAGATGACCCAGAGATCACGGAGCCTTTGACAATGCATAAGGTTGGAAGGAATTGGCCTATTTTCTGAGAAAAGCAGGAATGTCATGCCCAAGAAAAGCTTCTAAAAAGAGGCCCTGTGCAGCAGAGCCCTTCCTTCCCCTGTCAGATGCAGCTTTTACTGTCCAGTGTGGACACCTGGGCTCATCTTGTGCCAGGCAGCCTCTGCCACACTGGCCACTACCCTGCCAGAGGCTGTAAGGGATGAAGGTGGTGCTTTAGAGGGCTCTGGCTCACCTTTATCTTCCAGCTTGTGCTCTCGGTTGGCAGCATCGATCTTAGTGATGTAGAATTGTGTGGCACGGGCAGTCAGTGAGTCTGGAGTGTGTTGGTACCCAGGGATGGCAGCTGTGAATAGGCAGAGACAGATTAGTGGTGGCACTGCCTGTCTGCCCTGTGTAGGGGCCAAGAATTTGCAGCACCCCCACCCCCCACGCTACGGCCTTGAAGGGACACAACCACGTGCCTGTGTCCTTGACTATTTTTAGCAGGTGCCTGCCCCTGGCAAGCTGTGCTCCTCTGCCTGCCTTGCCCCTTCACTGCACATTGCTGCCATCCTGAGACGAGTGTCTGGAAACGTGACAGCCAGGCAGCCGAGCGTGAGAGGCTGGTCCCATGCAGCTGAGTCAGAGTGAGGGAAGTGCTTTGATCACAGCCCTCAAGGGCTCAACCTGCACCAGCTTTGCCTTGCTCCCATAGGACTTCTACCAGCCCCTGCCTTCCCACCTCTCCCACAACAAAGCAGTGCTCCAGCCTCCCTCCTCATCAGGTTTCTGCTTTACACCCTGGGCTTTGCCAGGGCAGGGCAGAGCGTGGGTAGGTAGGCATTTCAGGTGAGGCAACAATGCCAAAACAAAGCTCCCAGGGCCTCATCTATGTTCCCAAGAGTCTCCAACCAAGCTCACAAGAGGAGAAGAGAGAGATGCTATGCTGGGAGGTGACTCCAAGGAGGGAGAATCGCCTGAGCTCCCAGCACACACAGCCAGCACTTCAGCACCTCTTACCTTCTGGCTTGAGGGCCCTCTCATAGGATGGCTCCTTCTCACAACAGCTGTCACCCTGCGACTCCATGTGCTCAGAGAACCCTGAATCCAAGCTCAGCAGAGAACTCCTGGCTGTCAGGACCTTGCTCCGGACAGTGGTAGTATCCCCCATCTCTGGCTGCAGCTCAGGCACAGCTGGTGAGAGCGAGGGCTCCTGTGGGAGGCTGGAAACCCTGTCCCCATCTCCCAGCTCAGGAGCAGAGGTGACTGCTGCACAGCTGCTCTTGGCCAGGGGCTCCGGCTTGTCTGAGTGCAGAGGCTGCAGCCCCTGCTCTGGTGACATCCGGCCCAACTGGAATGGAGGCTGGAACACGCTGACTGAGTACCTGGGCATGGAGGTGGGAGTTAGAGCTGGCCCAATATGGGGCTGAGCTCAGCTCTGGGGCAGAAGCACCCTCCTTTCCTGGACTCTCACCTTGCATAGCCCTCCAGCAGCTGGGCCAGGCGGGCGTAGGTGAGGCGGGACTCGGGCACACTGATAAGGAAGGGGAAACCAATGTTCTCGGGACGACACGAAGCCCTGTGGTCTGGCCAGTGTGTTTTCTGACATGTCCTGTAACACATACAACCCCTGCTGAACCCAGCATCCTTGAATAGCCTGGGAAGGAGTAGTGCAGAGCCAGAGGCATATGCTGGGGAGAAAGGGAACACCAGGAGTTCAACTGGCTCCATCCCAAAGGGCAGACCCATCCCACCTTCTCCCGGCAGGCAGAGCTCTCCCATTCAGCCCTTCAAAGCAGGAGACCCTCCCTCCCTGCGAGGCACCAAGCCAACTCACACGTTGCAATAACCGACTCGATAGCACCTCGTGCAGCGCTTGAGCTTTTCATCCTCTGGCAGCTGCTTTTTCTGGCAGGCCGCACATTTGGCAACAGGGCCACTGGGCACCTGCGGACGCTGCAGGAGAAAGGACCCATTGGACAGGGAAGGGCACCTGGGCAGGACAAGGCAGCCTAGGTGGGCACCCATGCTCACTGTAGTCAATTGCCCTTGTGTGCAGTTCTGCCCCTCCTGCTCAGTCCCACTTACGGCTCAGCCTTTCTGCATCTGTCCCAGCAGTCCCAATATGCCTTCTTACCTGCTGGACCTGAAGCTCCACCACGCGCTCCTTGGCCAGCTCTGGGGACAGCACCTCAAAGCAAAGCAGCAGGTCCGTTGGCGAGACTGTGTCTAGTGAGTTAGATGGCAAGAACATGCGGTGGAAGTGATTCTTGATCACCTGCCAGGAAAGCAGCGGAGCATGGCCGTGTGAGTGCTGCCCTATGTGTCCTCTCCTCAGAGAGCGACAGACCTCAGCCTCACAATGAGTTGTGGGAAGAGCAGCAGCTAAAGCATGCTGTGCTCAGCTCACCACCTCACAAGGCCCTACTGTGGTGGCCTAACCCTCCAGAGCAGGTATCTGCCCAGCACTCTTACCTCTGCTAGGCGCAGGTTCTCTGGTTTCACGTGCACGCTGTGGGCCACTGAGTCAAGTACCTCCATGGCACTGGAGTTCTCCTTGCTGATACTCACAAGGAACTGCCACCGAGAAAGTGCCACATTAGTCACACCAAAGGCATGAGGGCCCATACTTTACACA
Organism: Anthoscopus minutus; assembly: GCA_013399455.1. NCBI lineage: Eukaryota > Metazoa > Chordata > Aves > Passeriformes > Paridae > Anthoscopus > Anthoscopus minutus. The sequence continues at coordinate 89,416 of VWYI01039501.1, read as the reverse complement.
GAGCTTAGCCTGTTGGCGTATGACCAGCTGCCTGGGGCACCTCTAGGAGCCTTCTTCAGCTCTCTCCCCAGGGTAGAAGCCATCCTTTACCTTGATGGGTTTCTTGTGTGGCTCCTTTGCAAAATAGTAGACAGTCAGCACCTTTTGCTTCTGTGGGAGGGGCACGGGGAGATACAGGAAGGGGTCAAAGGTAATAGACACCTGCAGATACAAAAACACACTTGGCTGTGGGAAGTGCTTGTGGCTGAGCAGCAGATCCAGTGGACCCAAGATCCAGTTCTGCTTTGTGATCTGTGTTTTCTGAGGGTCAGGAACCTACTTCTGCACAACCAGGACAGGGACAGAACCTCCAAGGCTGGCCTACCTTGGAGCACACTGGGCACACAAGCTTGGATTTGTACTGGCCCTGGAAGAGGTCTACTATGAATGAGTCGTTCCTCATCTTGTGTCGTTGCCAAGCCTCCTCAGCTACCACCTGCAGGAAGAAAGGGCTTAGCACCTCATTAAAACCACCCAGGCTGCTCTCCCAGTGATTCTGGGGGAGGAACACCCTCACCTCATCAGGCCTCCCATCCGAATCAACAGTCTCTGTGTAGGGCTTGTTCTGGATGCGGTTGAGGTCCTCGTGTAGGCCATCAAGCAGGAAAGCCATGAACTCCTGAGCATCATGCTGGGCATAGCCAGTGAACTGGCTGGCCTTGCTGGCCACAATTGCCTGTGGGGAGCACAGTAGTCAGGGCTGGTCAGCAGACCTCTGGCAGCACTGTCTGCCCCATGCACAAACCCTGGCTGCACACACCCACAACCACAGCTCTCTGTGGCACTTGCAGGGCAGCCAGGTGCCTACAGAGGAATGCTGGGGATCCACAGCAGCTCCTGCTGAGCACCAGTGCCAGGGGCCCTACCTTCAGTTTAGAGGGCTGGAAGGCATGGTGTGTGCCCTTCCACAGTGCTCTGAGCAGCATGGCAAAGCCTATGGCTAGACGTCCACCCGTCCCCAGTGGGTTGTTATAGTTGATTTCCGACTCAAAGGACCGATCTGTAAGAAATGCAGGAGCCCAGGGTGGCTGCTGGCTTCATCATCTGAGTGCCCAAGCTCTGCTGGGCTCTCAGTGTGGGCTCACCATGGAAGTAGTCACGCAGCTCCCGGGTGTTGGACAGGGACTGGATGACGCTGTTCATGAAGCAGGTGTTGCCCAGGTTTACCAGCCCCGTGAAGCCGGGCAGGCAGACCTTCTTCTTCTCATCCTCATCCTCATCATCCTCCACGTTCTCAGCACTCATTGGGCTGTGTGTCATCGGTGGCACCATACATGTTGGTTTGGGCTGCCAAAGCAGAAGCAGGTGTGAGGGTGTGGCACTTAGGCAATCTCTCTGGGAACACCAGAGGAACTCAAAAGCCCAAGAAAACCCCCAGAGAGGGCTGGAGCCATCACAATGCCTCCCACTTGGACTGGGACAGGCAGGCCAACAGCTGCCCCTAATCCTGCCAACTACAACTGAGGGGCACCACCTCCTCCTCCAGGAATACTCTGCTGGTCTCCAGAGTGACAATAAGGAGGTGTCCCTCTTTCCCCTATCCAGGTAAGATCCCACGTGGCCACACTCACCGAAGGAATGTGTGGCTCTTGCTTCACTGCCAAGTGCTCTGGGGCCGTACGGGCTGACACGCCATCCAAAGCCCCATCTTCCACACGCGGCTTCTCTTTGTCGCTGGTTCGGGCCTCTTCCTTACTGGAGAGGGGGTGCTGGTTACTGCCCGGAGGGTTCTTATCCAGAGGGGTAGGGCCTGTAGGCATGGCAACCTTTGCACCACCCACTGCACCTTAAAAAGGGGGAAGGGTGGGCCTGTGGTTAGCAGAACCACGCACTGCCCACAGTGGGACTGAACTGCTCAGTCCACACTTGCACACAGGCTCTCTCCTACCCCTCTTCCCCATTAGCAAGGGAAACAGAAGTGCCTTTCCCCTATCACCTGGATCACACCCTGCCTCATCCCTCCTACCTGCACTCACTCAGCCCCTCTCCTTCCCCACCATTCCACACCAGAGGATCCAGCCCCAGCTGGCAGGTGGTAGTGGTGAGGGCCCATGCCCCACTCTGGTGCAGTAGGCAGGCAGGACACGAAGGCAGGATGCAGACCTCGTGTGGCTGGAGCCTCCAGCCCCCCCCAGCGTTGGCTCTGGCGTTTCTTCAGGCAGACATCAATGCGAGACACTGTGAAGTTGTATGCGCACTGGTCCGGTTCAATAAGGTTCCTGCAAGGCACGCAGCAAGTCAGAGGTGCCCCAGATCCTGCAGCAGCCTCAGACATGCCAAAGCCTTTGCATGGCAGACCCATGGCCTCCAGGCAGTAGGGACCCTGCTAGCACTGATCCTGAGGTAGCCCTGCTAAAGCAGGGTGGAAGCCCTTGAGCCTGGCCACACTGAGCACACAGAGCGCCCCTTTTCTGACAGAGGCATTCCGCTTGGCTCTCTCCTGTTGCACATCCCACCCAAAGGGCACACAAGCTGGTCTGACTCTGTACCCAAGAGCTCTAGAACACCCTGGAGTGAACTGCGGGCAAGGAGACACTGGGATTTCCTCCCTTGCAAGCGAGCACACAGCCAAAGGAGAACAGGCTCAAGGCACTAGTGTAGCATGATGTAACGGAAACCTACAGACACAGACACAAGCATTCCCTGCACAGAACCACCAACTGGGACTGGTTCCTCCTCCAGCGCTGCACTCTCACCTCCCTTGCCCTGGTGTGGGTTAGAAGGACAGGGAGTCATACCTGAGCTTCACCTGCCACCGGAACACTGTGTGGGGCCCACAGCCAGGATGGAGACGAAGGAAGTTTGTATCACTGCAGAGAAATTGGGAGTGAGCAGAAATGAACAAGTAGCCCAGCCACAAGCAGGAGCTCTGCAACTGCCTGGCATCATCCCGAGGCAAACTTGTACCTTGTCTGGAACACTAGTGTGAAGTCTTGTTCCCGGAACAACACCTTGGAGGTCTCCTTGTGGATCTCCTTCACATAGACATGCACTACCACCATATCATTGCCCTTCTCATATGAGTCATTCTTGACAAAGGTCAGGCTTACAAAAGGCTCTGGCTCTGAGTAAGGAAAGCCACAGAGAGAGAGGTTATCTTCCTTGCATGCTGAGGCTGCAAGCTGACCCAGGAAAGGTCCTGAGCAGATGGACTTTCCTGACCAGGCTCACCCCATGGGCTCTAGCTACTCACCATCCACTGCTGCTTCCAGAGCCACATCATCCTTGGACCAGTCCCTCTTCTCACCATCTCTGCCCATGGGAGGGGTGGCCACTGGAATGGCCTTAGAGCTCTCTGCCAGGATAGGCTGGCAGTCCCGGCTCCGCAAGGCCTCAGTAGGGCTGCCTGGCTGCAGGACTCTCTTCTCAACACAGGTAGCAACACAGTGGGGAAACACCTCAGTGGTAGCTGTGAGAGGTGGCATCTCCATGGGAACAGTCTCTTTGGCCAAAACCACAGCCTTTCAATACATAAAGACACAGTGAAAAACAAGACACTGTCACCCCTGAGCTGCCCTGACCCACCGACTGCCAGCCAGCCAGGCACAGCTCCATACCATCTGCTTCCCCCACACATCCTGCTCCAGCTCAGCCCCATTAGCACCACAGCACAGCAACTGCAGGGTCCTCACTTCACCCTTTCCTCCACCACAGATCCTCCTGTCAGCCCTCAGCATCCCAAAGCCCACCTCATCCTCATCAGCAGGGATGGGTCCTGCATCCTCTGCGAAGGGCAGAGCAGGGGTACCCTGTCCAGCCAGGTCCCCAGATACCTTCTCGAGTGGCAGTGCGAGGTCTGCAAAGGCCATAGGTGCATCAACCTGGATGGTTCTGCCGTTGCGGCGGCTGCCAGCCCTCCCACTGTGCCCTTTGCTGGGCTCCATGTTCCCAGTGACTCTGGCATTTGGCTCCTCTTCAGTGGGAGCCACTTTGAGGTATACTGCCCGCTTGGCGCTGGGGCCACTCTGCGTCCCTGGGCTGGCTGGGCTTTTCCCTCCCAGGGCCTCGCTTCTTCCTGGAGCACGCTTGGGGTTTGAGAGCTCCCGCCGGGATCTTGGCTGCTCTGTGCCTTCAGCCTTTGGCTCTTCAGGGGTCAACTCTGCAGAAGCAGCCTTCTCCTTCCCATTCTCCCAGCAGGCAGCCCCTTTGGCCAGTTCTTTGGATCCATCTTTCCTTTTCTTCTGTAAAAAGCAATGCAGCACAGTGGGAAGGTATTCAGGTAGCAGCATCTTTCAAGCTCCTTATCAATCCCTCACTCCTCCTTCCCAGACTGCACCAGGACTCTACTCCAGAACCTGGGAATGCATGGCAGGCAGAAACAGGCACACGAGTCCCTGGGACAGCGGTAGATGGCTCATGCAGTACGTGGATGAAAGATGTGCCCCATATTGCTCCCTGGGCAGCTCAACAGCAGGGAGCTCAGAGCTTACCCTAGCTCCCCAGGACTCCCCAAGCTCCCTTAAAAGACAGATCATTCCCTCCTTACCAGAAGTGAAGACCAATTATGGAGTGGGATCTTCTTCTGAAGCACAAGCTGTAGAAAGTTGCCCTTCTTGCACTGGATCTTGCTGCAGGAGCCCTCGATCTCCTCATAGAACTGACAGCTCCACTGGCGCCCGTCTGTAAAGGAGAGGGGAGCCAGTACCTCAGGCAGTGCTCCAGGCAGCTGTCACCTAACCCACAGCCCCCTTTCACCTGCCCCCAGGATGAAGGAAGCACTTATTCAGAGCCAAGACGGCTGCAGACAGGCTGCCACCATACCCCAGAAGCCTTCCAGAGCTCCAGCCAGCTTCCCTGAACTTGCTTTGTACATCTGGCTGGCCTCCTTCCAAGTGAAAAGGCCCTGGGCCTCCCTGCCCTCAGGGGCAGTCACTTTTCCAAAGGATACCCGGGACTGACTCAGCCATCCCAGCAAGCAGGGGACAGAGACCCACTGGTGCAGCAATGGGCACTTGTTCACTTGGCACAGAGGCCAGTTCCTTCCCTCCCCAGCTCTACAATGTTCTCCTATCGGCCCTGCCTGCTGCCCGAGTGTGAGCCAGCTGAGAGCAGGGCATTGCCTCTGAGGGAAAAGTTTGATGTCTGCCTGCAGCAACCCCGTGCTTGGAACTGAGCTGTGCCAAGTCCGGATGAAGAAATGCTTGCAGCAGTTGCTCCATTTCCATACCTGGTAGTTTGACCACACAGTCCGTGTCAGTAAAATCAGCATGTACATCCTCCACCTTCAGAGCTCCGCTGCCCAAGTTCAACTTGATAATGATCTCATCAGCACTCTGCTTCCAGTCCAGCAGCAGCTCTAGGAAAAAGGAGGGAAGTGTCACCCACTTGCTGGGGAATGAGCTTGAAGTGCCCATTCCTTGGCTGGGGAACACAAGCCTGAACACACTTGTAGTTAAGATCAGCGCAGGGAACACAGATCATGACAGTGAAATGGGACCTGCCCTCCTCAGACAGGCCAGAAACAGGAACACATGTTGCAGTAGAGCAGATGAATCCTGGTGGGAACCAGAGAGATCAGAAAGGCAGTGCTGCTCTTGGAATTGCCACAAGCAGTAGTGACAGCTGGGAAGAAGAGGTGGCTCCTGCCAACAACAAAGCAATTACTGCTTTCCCAAGGAACAAGGAAGCCACAGAATTGCTCCAGAGGATTTAAGTGGACTCTGACCACAATCAGAAATTGCCACTTGCCTTTTGCATATGCAAACCAAGCAGCCCAGCTGCAACCATCAAAGCACTGTACTCCTGCCAGGTGAGCATGGCTAACATGGCTGAAGCACGGGCAGGCCAGCTAGCCGGGCGAGTACGCTGTAAGAGCTGCTGAGAAAAGAGCGTAGCAGTGATATTCTGATGCAGGCAGAACTTCCACTGTGTGCCTGCCAGGCTGCAGAAGTGGTCCTGTGGTGCGCTGAAGCCTTCAAGGCAAAAAAGTGATTTTGATCACTTTGATTTAAATCAGGTTTGTTCTAGCCCTGGGGCACGAGGACATCCTACTCTGTCTTCAAAGCAGGCTTGGACTGAGACAGAAACCAGTCAGTGCTGCCCACAAGGTGACACAGCTTGGGATGTTACCAGCCCAGCATCATGTCCTGCTCAGAAAGAAGCAGAGCAGGCATCCCAGGGCTGTGCTGAGTGACCCCATGACACCTGAGTTGCAAGCAGCCTGCCACATACGCAGGGCCTCTTCCTTGCAGACAGCCCTTCTCACTGCTGGGAAGGTCACATACTGTTAAGATAAACAGTAAAGCAAGGGAGTGCTCAGGTTAGCTCTGCTCAATGCCAGAGCACGGGACAAGGTGAGAGCTTCAGATCCCTTGGCAAGGGCACTCCATCGTCATGCACTGACAGCTGGCACACACCTTGACTTACCCTCCTCTGAGTCCTTCTCCTGGGCAGTCTCAGCCTGCTCGAGCTCAGGGCAAGACACTGGTGGGCAGAGAAGCAGAGCGCAGGGCACGTCTGTCATTTGTCACCTCACAACATAGGCCAGCAAGCTGATGCCCAAAATTTCACATCACCTCCTTCTACCCTGAATCTGTGTCCAGGCCTTTCATCCCGCATGTGTTGCTCATCTCCCTCCTCTGCTTTCTCACTTTTCTCCTTCCCCAGAGTCCAGCCTGCAGCACTGCAGCAAGTCAGCCCCAGGACAGCTGCTCTGGGCCATACCACCACATCCTGGTCTAAACAGTACCACAGTGGGAGCAACACAACAATGCTGTACCATGTAGGCAGTGCTTTTCTGAGGCACATCTCATTGTGAGCTTGCGGCATTCAGGCTCAGCATGGTATGCCATGTCCCAGCCATATAGAGGAGTCCTGTCTTGATCTGACAGAAAGAACCTGGTGCTTGGTCATGCTCAAACCAATTCTGCTGTAACCAGAGAACCCAGCAGTCCCAGCCGCACTTTAACATTTCCACTACTGCACAAGCTGCCAATGTCCACATCTGAAAACCTCCTTCCAGATAGGGTGGGGAACCAATCTGACCTGACATCTAATCCCTGCTCCCCATAGAATTACCTCTAACTGCCAGAAGTGTCTCCAGGCCTGCTCTACCCTCACAGGATAGTGACCTCTGCCAGGCAAGGGAACCAAAGCAACAGCACCTTCTCCTGGAGCAGAGAAACAGTGGTAACAGGAGCTACGGTCTCTATTCTGGAAGAGTTGGAGGGCTGTCACTGCCTCCCTTGACTGGCTACAAACCAGCAGGAAACTTCTGCTGACCACCACACCCACTGGTGCAAAGGTGCCAGTGGGGCTGACATGTGAGAAGCATGGTAGTGGCACTGCCTGGTGGATCTACAGACCCTCACCACCTCTCATAAAGGGGACAGGGGCAGAATGGCTGCCCTCAAGAAGGCCCCCACGCCAGAGGATGCAGAGAGTCAAGCCCTACCAGAGGCGCACTCTTCCCATGCGAGAGAGAGCACAGTGCTGTGCCCTGCACTGTGGGATTTTGCATCGAGGATTGCACCTGGCCGCTCTGGCACAGACCTTGCCACAAATCACAGAGTGTTTGGCCTATAAAACACTCTGTAATTTTGATGTTACAATAATCCTAACAGAACAGGCACGGAAATCAAACGGCTTTCCAGAGCCACAGAAACTCTTGCAGACATCCTGCCTGCAGGCATTCCCTGCACCTCAAGCATCATTTTTGTCAAAGGTTACATGGTAGTTACAGAAGGAATTACTCTACAGCAACAACTTCATCTGAACCATGCCTTGCCCTGACTCAGAAGCTAAAGCACCAGGCCCACCCACAAGTCTTCCACACCTGGTCAGTGCCTCACAACATCTAGCCTCAGCAAACAGATGGAAAAGTAGCAGTGCTGCCTCCAGCTGCAAGAGCACCCACAGGTTTCAGTTCCACTCTCACTGGATCGGGCCAGACCACACCCAGTCCAAAGCAGAGTCTAGAAACAATCACCAAGGCTGGCTCCATATTTTAGCTAACAAGGCCACAGGCCCAACCTTCCTAACATTGCAGGGGCTAAGCAGAGCCCAAAGGAAGGAGGTTACAGGTCCAGAGAGGACACTTTGTCAAAGAAGATCCCACATGACACGGGTTACCATAAGCTGCAGGAAGTGATTAGTCAAATCTGCTTATCCTGCAGCAGATGGCTGAGAGGCTCCTAGGCTGTGGGGCCGAGACATCATGGGCCTGCACACCACAATGATGCTGGGGGGCTCTCACCTTCCTTGCTTTCCTGATTGGCTCGATCCTTCTGCTTCTTCTTATTGGTGGCATCATCCAAGCCCCGAGACACTCTCCTCTGGCCAGAGGCATTTGTACTGCTGGACATTTTCAGCCGTTTGGAGGACACAAACAGCCCGCCGGGATCGGTAATGGAGTCTGGGTCAGGGGTGCGACGTTTTCTTCCTGGCCCAGCTATCTTGGCGACTCTCTGTGGTCAAACTCTCTGGCAAGGAAGTAATGGCCTAAAGAGAGGAAAGAGCAAGCAAGGCAGGAGGTGAAAAAGGCCCAACAGCAGCAGGATCCGCTCTTTGCCTCAGGGTCAATGCTCTTACGTGACCTTCATCATGGTGTTTATGGGAAGCCCCATGCAGCGCGCAGTGAGAAAACCTACCTCATCACAGCTGCTACAATGCTTACTGCCAAAAGCATGGGCCTGTCAGAGCTCCCAACATGCAAGCAGGGGTCTTCAGTATGTGGCACGCATTAAAAACCTGGAAAGCAAGCGTCATGCTCATGGCTCCCACTATAGCAACACTGGCACAGAGGAGCTGCTGGCACTAACAACATCTGGAGACACAGAAAAGGCAAGGACATGAGGACGCCTGGATCTGCAAGACTGAGCCTCCAGAGTCAACTGGGGGAGCCTGTCATACAGCTTGAAGCAACAGCTATTTCAGTCAAACAGTGTCCTGTGTAACAGTGCCAGAACAGGAGCCAGTAACACCCTAAGAAGGAAGCAGGCCTGGGACAGTCTCCTATGACAGATGGGAGTAGAGCTCCCTGGCAAAAGGAGAGTTCCTCCCCCTTCATCCACTAGCTGGGAGCTTAACTAGCACGACTGCACCTTGAATATTTATCTCCCAGCCAATTTACAGACAGCGTCAGGGGGCCTGGCTTGGAAACAGGACACCTCTGCTCCTCATGCCCCAGGAAGAGATAGACCGAGCAGGGCATGTAAGTTGCTCACCCCCACGCCCTCTGACATGCCCTCCCTACAAAGCCAGCTCCCCTACAGGGTTTGGGAGCTGCTGGCCCAGGGGTCTGTTACACTCATTAGTGTCACCCTGCAGTGTTCAGGGCTTTGAGGCAGCATAGCTGAAACAACCACTGCAAACAGTCCCATTGGAGGTGTCTCTGTGGAGACAGTGAGAGCAGAGAGCTGGGAAGGTTTTGTCCCTTGCTGCCCTGGCTGCACAACCTGACCCTGGCAGTGCTCACCAGCCTGCAGGGCTTTGCAGCAGTGAATTGGGCCAGCAGTATGGATCCTGCCCACCCCCAGGTGCCAGCTGCCTGTCACAGCTCCCAGTGCACTGTTTCACACATATTCCATGGCCACCTGAGGGCATGGAGCCAAGCCCAATAGCACCTTGGCCTAGCCCAGCTCACCTGAGCCTGCCGCTCCCTCAGTGGGAGGCAAGCTGTCCCTCGGGAACACCTTGTTCTGCTTTCACCACTCTACCAAGCACAGACACCTAGCTGTTCATGGGCACAGCTAGTGGCAGGAGGCACCTCCAAGGGAGGCATTCTAACAGAGAAAGGATGCTGTCAGTTCTGTGCCGCCTGCCCCACGCTGCCAGGGCATTTGTGTTCTAGAAATGTTTGGGGCAACAAGCAGCCACAAATGTGGAGCTGTAGCCACAAACTGAGGAACCCCAGAGAGTAAAGCAGCCCAGTCTTGTCCTCAGCTCTGCCAAAGCCAACCCCATGACAGGCGTTGCATCCAAACCACTTCCCTTCAGGCCAACCCACTCTCACCACCAAGAGCCACTGAAGCAAAGTGGAAAGCTGAGACCAGCCTGACTGCCTGGCAAAGACAACTCCTGCCACTCATGGTGGAGAGGCCCAAGTGACCTAGAGACTGGGATGCTGAGCAGAGTCCAGTATCAATCCCAAAGAGCTTGAAAGAGTGTAGAAGGACAGCATTGTCATCCCCATGCTGCTGCACACACTGGGTCTCTCCAGGATGCAGAAGCACTTCTGGCTCCAGAGGGAAAGGGAAGGGCACCCACAGCAGGGAAAGTCGCAGTGATTCGCCAGGCTAGGCCTCTGATGCCAGCTGCATGCTGTCATTCCGCTCCAGTCCCCATCAACACCCAAACACATTGGCTATAGAAGTTTCCTGGTGCTGAAGAAACTCACCTGGGCTCAGCAAACATGGGAAAGCAATTTTTGTTGTATTTCTTTAGCCTCTAAGGTGAGTGCCCCAGGAGAAATGGGACTCAAGAAGCAGTGACTGCTTCACAAAGGGTCAGGTGAGGCTCTGTTGCCTCCTTCCTGTACCTCCAAAGGGGTGGCAGAGGCTAACTGCTAGGTAAGGTGAAAGCAAGCTCTGAGAAGGGTTCTGAAGGGTTGAGAAAGGACAGGCCTCTGCCCAAGAAAGGGTCAGGAAAAGACACAGGGTTGTGTGCCTGCTTGTCACTCCTCCAGGAGAAGCCTGCTGCTCTCATGCCTCACTGAGGGCTCAGCTCTCTCAGGTGCTTTACTGACCATTATTCCTCACCACTGGCAGGAATGAAGAGGATTGGAGCTCTGCCCATTTCAGCTGCCAGACTGATGGCAGCCTGAGGCTGCTGCAGGTACCTCAAGGTTTTAGAGGAGTGAAGGCAAAGCACAGGGATTAGAATAGACAAATAAGAGACTTTTTGTCTTTCTGCCACCAGGGAATGCACATACAGGCTCCATGTTCAGCCCCTGGGTGCACAGAGGTTTTGGCAGCACTCCTCTTGGCACAGTAGGAGTCACTGCAGGGGAGAGATGGTGAAAGGCTGCTTTGGCTAGATGCCAGGTGAACCTATGGGAAGCACCTGATGAGCTGGGCAATCCTACAAAAGCTTACTCAATCCCCAGAGCCAGGGAAGTCTGGGCATGCTGCTGCTGGGAACAGAGGTGCCTCCCTGTCCTCCACTCTCCCTGCCTTTGTGCTGTGGTGTGTACCAGATCCAGATGCCAGCGGGGGCTTTCTCCTCTGAGTGTCTTCCCCCCAAGCAGTTTCCCAACCCAGCTCATGCTGAGACAAATGTTTTGACTAGCCAGAGCCAAGGAAGCAAGAGGCCAAGGAGAAGGGCCACTCCTCCCCACAGCACCACTAGATCAGGAACAAAAGCAGAAGATGCTCAATGAGACGAAATTTGTGCCGTGTCTGGGGCAGGTTTAGCATTTAGCAGGAGGAGATCCTTGATTCTTGTCCACAGCACTCCTCATCAATTCCTAAAGGCCTTTTCAAAGGTAGCTGCAGAGAAGGTTGGCTATCCCAACAGCGTCATCTTTCCATGGTCTTTTAAGTCTTCTGTGTCCTAAATACAGCCAAAGAAAACACATCCCTTGTGCGCACAAATACTTTAGTCACCTTCTGTTTTTTGTTTCCCTGAGGGACCAGAAATCCCAAGGCTCAAGCTTGACTTTTACTTGAGTTTCTGGGCATGCCCGACATGCCTGGGAGCCAGGACAAGCACAGAGTCCTCTGGAGCAGCTACTCAAGCCAGCACTGTCACACAAAATGTTCCCAACCCTTGTGGAAATCACAGCCCATGTGCCCCCAACGCATCGTGACAGCAGCGAGCCCTCTGCTGAGCAAGGAACCTGGCAGGCCCAATTCTCTCATTCTGGGGACGACCACTGAATCATACACGGAACGGTTTGTTCTGGAAGGAGACCTTGAAGATCATCTAGTTTCAACCCGCCGGCCATGGGCAGGGACAGTGATGAAAGCATCCAGACAGCAGCCGGCAGGCCCTGGCCTCCCGGGCACTGCTGCCCTGCCCCAAGCACCGAGAGAGGGGAAAGCGGCTGCGAACGGTGTTTGTGTGAACGGCCCCGGCAGGCAGAGCACGAGGTCACCGCGCCGGCTCGTGCCCGGGGCTACCGCACTCGGTCCGTCCTGCCGAGCCCCACTCTCGGTCCCCGCGGCCCCAGCTCCTGCCGCCCCGCACGTTCTCTCCACTCGGACCCGTCACAGACCGCTGCCACCGCCATCCGCCGCCTTCCTCGCTCACCGCCGCCCCGGCCCCCGTGCCCAAGGGCCGCCTCCCGGCCTCGCGCCGTCCCTGGGCCAGGGCCACCGCCGCGGCCCTCACCCCGCGCTGGCCCAGGCGCCGCTCGCCGCCCCCA
>VWYI01039501.1:0-77067 GCA_013399455.1 Anthoscopus minutus | reverse complement strand
GGGGCGCGTATCACGTGACACTGGAACGGGGGTGGTGCCGGCGTGTCCCGCGGGCGTGTCCCGCTCCTGCCCACGGGGGACTCGGGTTTGATCCATGGGAGTGTTGTGCTGGTCTGTGGGGGCCCCAGGTTTCCTGTGCTCCCCAGCCCCGCTGCCAATTCCCGCCCCACCGCCGGACCCCAAGCCCCGCTGTGCCGCACACTCGGCGGCGGCCAGCTCCCACCTTGGGGGAAGCCGTTGTGGGCCCCCGGGGCAGACAGCCCACGGCATGGGGCAGAGGTGAGGCGGTCTTGCTCTGTAACTTTATTCACACGGTGGGGACCCTGCAGCCCCCACCCCGCCTATAGCTGCGGGGGTGGGCGGCGGCTGGGCAGCAGGAGGCTGGGTGCTCTAGGCGGGGGTCCAAGCCCCTCCGGAGGATCACTGGCAGGTGTTGTAGATCTGGACCTGCTGGTTGATGGTGGCCAGCACCTCTCTCATTCTGGCCTCCAGCCCACCCAGCTGGGCTGCTTTGGCATCCAGCACCCGCTCGTTGCGCTCGTACTCCTCCTCCAGTGCTGCAGGGACAGGGGGAACATGAGTCAGCCTGGCCCCTCACTACTGCCCTCACCACCGCTCCAGCATTTCCCCTCCGGCCTCACCTCGCAGCCGCTGCAGCTTGCCCTGGGTGTCCTGCAGCAGCCCTGCAGCTTCCTCTCGTAACTGCTGTGCCCGGCTGCCTGCCTGTTGTGCGCCCTGCGCCCGGTGCTCCACCAACTCCTGTGCTGTCCGGTACCGGTCCCGAAGTGGCCCCTCCAGCACCTGCTGGGCAGCGGGGCTGGTCAGCAGGATCGTTGGGGGACTCCTGCTGCCACACAGTGGGTGCCCCCTGATCACCCACCTGCTTGGCCTCGCCAGCCCGGTCCTGCGCAGTGCTGGCTGCCTCCTGGGCACGTGTGGCTGCCAGGCTGTTGTTTGCACGTTTCACCTTCAGGGCATCAGTCTGCCAGTCTAGGAGCCCAATCTGCTCCATGGCACCCGCCAGCTGCTGCTCTGCACTTCTTGTCTGGGTCTGCATCTGGGGATCGGTAGCATGGGAGTTTGGTGTGGTTGCACTGACTGCACAGTGGGGATAGGGTCCTGCAGTCGTAGGGATGGGGCTCTCACCATGCTAAGGGCTCTCTCACTGTGCTGGATGTCACCAGCAGCTTGCTGCAGTGCCTGCTCGGCCATGCTCTGGGCTTGCTGCGCCTCCTCCAGCGCCTGCTGCACTGCCTCAGCTGTGCCCTGCACTCCCTCTGTCCGTGACCTGCAGCCAGACAGCAAGGCCTCAGCATAGCCTGGGCTGGGGGGGTCCCTGGAGGGATTGTGTCTTTATGTCCCTGGGCTCACCTGGCCCACTGGGCATCCTGCAGCAGCTGCCCAGCCCGATGCACATCACCAGCTGTCTGCTCCAGGATGGCATTCACGCTGGCCAGGCTGTGCACTCGCATCTTGATCTCCTTGGCCAGGTGGTGGATCTGGTCCGGTGCAGCGGGGAGTGATAACTCCAGTACCCGACTGGCTACCATCTCAATGCTCTCAGGATCAGCCCCTTCCTCTGCAGGTGGAAGCAGTCAGTGTGTTCCCTACAGCATGCCGGGGTGGAGGAGGCAGGCAGAGCAAAGGGCAGAGGGGAACACGAGACAGGGCAGGGGACCCAGAGATGGCAGGAGGGCACAGGATGGTTGGGACAGGTTAGGCACCATGCAATGCAACAAGGGGCAGGGGTAGTACAGCCTGCATGCAGTGTCGGGACAGTGCAGCGTGGCACAGTTCAGGGTCAGTGCAGTGTGGTGCAGATGCAGAGCCACAAAGCTCTGGGCAGGGGTGGCCGGCCCTCCCGGCATGCTGGCACTCACGGCTCAGGAAGGCCTTGACATGACTGATTAGCTCCCTCAGCTCCTTGTTGGAGCTTTCCACACGGGCCCTGGTCTGGTTTGCCTTGTCCAGGGCTGCCTGCGCTCGCAACCGGGCTTCATCTGCCTTCTCCTTGGCCTCTTCTACCTAACCATGGGCAGAGACCCTTGGTGCCAGCCCCAAGGGCTGCAGAGTGTGGCTGTGCCACCAGATCCCACCACCACTCATGTGCCACACACCTTGTGGGAGAGCTGGGCCATGTCGCTGGCAGCCTGATGCAGCTCCTCCTGGGCATGGTGTGCCCGGTCCAGAGCACTGTCAGCCTTGGACACGGCTCCACCACAGCTCAGACCACCACAGCGTTGTCCCCCATCCTCATCCCGGCACCCGGCACCCCCACAAGGGCTCTCGGCACAAGGCACATCACCCACCACACCACAGACCTGCAAGGCAGCATGGCATCAGAGTGGCTCTGGGTGCCGTTCCCCCAGGGCTCTCCCTATGTCCCACCTTCTCATTGAGTGGGTGCAGGCTCAGCGCCTGTGCCTTTGCTGCCAGGTCCATCAGTGCCCGCCGGCTGGCTGCATTGTGGCGATTGAAGTCATCCCGTTGGCTGGCCAGGAGCTGCTCAGTGTGGTGTCGAGTCACCACCGAGATGCTGACAGGGCTGGGCACGACATGGGTGGAGGTGTCCACCTGGCGCTTGGCCTCCTGTGACTCCTCATAGGACTGATGAATACTGTCATAAGCACCTGGGACAAGCAGGGACACTGTCAGACCCCTGGCTATGACCTGACCATCCTGGCCTGACTCTGTAGTGTGGCTCACCAAGGAAATTAGAGGTCTTGAGGGTGTGCAGCTGTTGTTCCAAGTCCTGCAGGCTGTGGTTGAGGGTGCGGGCACCCCGGTCCACAATGTTCAGCCCATGGCTGGCATTGAAGTTGGCATCCTGAGCAGCCGTCAGTGCCCCTTCCACCCGTGTCAGCCTCTCAGTTGCCTCCTCGATCTGCTGCCTGCAAGGGAAGGGGGTGAAAAGCTGCCCCCATGGCTACCCTGGGAACTGTAGGTCAAGTTCTCACCGCAGCCCCTCCATGGTGTGTGTCAAGTGGGCAGCGGTAGCAGCAGTGGTGTTGCGGGTGGCCACCACATCACGTACAGTGGCCAGGTTCTCCTCCAGCAGCTGGAAGGTGCCCTCGAAGGCACCAGCAGCCCCAGTGTGCTGCAGGAGGCTGGCCCGCTGTGCCAGCTCTCGGGTACGGGCAGCCAGATCCTGCACCACGCGATCCCAGTCTCCGAAGCAGGGGTGGCAGGGCTGGCAGGCAGGGAAGGTACCAGAAAAGCCACGGGCACACTGGTCACAGCGGACTCCAGAGACGCCAGGCTGGCAGTCGCAGTGGCCACTGCTGCGGTGGCACTGGGCACTGGCTATGCCACGGGGGTCACAGTCGCAGACTGCAGGGAGAGTAGTGTCAGGGCACCACAGTAGTGTCAGTGTCACAACCGACTGTGGTCCCCCCACTGGCACCAGCTCTCACCTCGGCACTGCTGCCTTGGGTCACCCCAGTGGTGTTCCTGGCAGTCGGTGCAAGTCTGGCCCCCAAAGCCTGGCCGGCAGGAGCACTGCCCTGTAAACTGACAGACATGGCATGGCCGAGGCTGGCACTTCTGCAGCACACCCCACCCCCATCCCATCCCCCCAACCCCTGTCCCTCTCATGTCTCACCTGGTTGCAGGTAGGTGTCAGGGAGTGCTGGGGGTGGCAGGCGCAAGGCTGGCAGCCTTGCCTGCTGGCCAGGTTCCAGAAGTTGGGGCTGCAGCGGTCACAGCTCTGGCCCTCCACATGGGGCAGGCAGTGGCACTGCCCACTGTACTTGTCACAATGGCACTGCTGGGGCCCACAGGT
Source organism: Anthoscopus minutus (assembly GCA_013399455.1). Taxonomy (NCBI): domain Eukaryota; kingdom Metazoa; phylum Chordata; class Aves; order Passeriformes; family Paridae; genus Anthoscopus; species Anthoscopus minutus. Next base: position 73,286 of record VWYI01039501.1, on the reverse strand, counting down.
GCTGGCGTCAGTGCCCAGGGGGTTGCAGGAGCAACCTGGAACCAAGAGGCACTAAGCAGAGATAGAGATGAGGGAATGAGGACAAGGATGGGGATGAGGTTGGGATGGAAGTTCTGATGGGGACAGAGCAGGAGCGGGCTGATGATGGATGAGGATGAAAGCAGGACGGAGACATTGGCAAGGATTGGGTGGGGACTGGATGGAGGTGGAATGGGAGCAGCATGAGGACTGCTGGTGGGGATAGGATGGAGATGAGACCAGGGCCAGGACAGAGCTGGAATAAGGACAGGATGGGGACAAATGGATGGTGGTGGGGATAGGATGGCAATGGGCCCAAGAATGGATATGAGAATAGGATACAGATGGGATGGAATAAGTTGGACATGGGGACAGGCACTGGGGCACAGTGCTGGGCCTGGGCAGAAGAGACAACCCTGTTCCAGGGCAGAGCTGCAGGGACTCCACAGCACTGTGCACAAGTAGGGGCAGGCATGGGTGCACATGGTCCGCAAGGATGTGTCAGGCCCTGGAGGCAAGTCTGTCTTGGCATGGCAGTGGGTACTCACGCCTGCAGCTGTGTTGTGTGGCATCTCCATAGAAGCCAGGCTGGCATTCGGCGCAGTGGGGCCCTGCTGTGTTGTAGAGGCAGCGAAGGCACTGCCCTGTGCGCCGGTCACACGCCTCTGGGTCCGTCATATCGATGTTATCGTGGCACTGGCAGGGCAGGCAGCGCCCACCCTGCAGAGGGTCCCCATAGTAGCCGGGGGCACACTCATCACAGCGGGAACCTGCTGACACAGAGCTCTGGGCAGTACCCGGGTACAGGGCACCCCAGAAGGCACTGAGTGTGCCACGGCAGGTACCCACCTATGTACCCAGGGCTGCAATGGCAGATGACCTGTTGGGAGTGGCTATCTTGGTAGCAGGAGGCAGCAAAGTGGCGGGAGGTGCTGGGCCCCTCAGGACAGGGGCAGGGCCGGCAGTGCTGCCCGGAGCCAAGCGCTGGGTTTCCGAAGTGTCCGGCTGCACACCTGCAGGCAGGAGGTCAGCAGGAGCCAGGGCTGCTGGCGGCACCCTGACCCAGTCTGGGCACTTATCCCACCTACCTCTGGCACCTTTCACCATCTGTGTGGTCACGGCAGCGCAGGCAGCTGCCTGTCCGAGGGTCACAGTTCTCAGCATGCCCATTGCACTGGCAGGGCCGGCAGACAGGGAAGCCCCAGTGGCCAGGCTGGCAGCGGTCACAACGCGGGCCGTGGGTGCCCTCACGGCAGGGGCACTGCCCTGTGGTGCTGTCGCAGATGGTGCTCACTGAACCCTCATGGCTGCATTGGCATGCTGGAAAGCACAGCATCTACAGTGTCTGCCCCTGAACTGTAGAGAGTATCCCTTCCCCACGCCCCCGGTTCTGGGATGCTCAGGCTCCTCTCCCACTGGCACTCACGTCGGCATCCGCTGGGCCCAAAGCCAAAGGTTCCCGGCGAACACCGGTGACAGCGCCGTCCCATGACATTGGGTTTGCACTGGCACTGCCCACCCTGAGGCTGACACTCGGCACTGAGCGAGCCCTGGGGATCGCAGAGGCAGGCTGCAGGCAGAGAGCTGGGTCAGTGTCAGCTGCTGTGGGAGAGGGTGCAGGACACGGTGTGGGGCTGTACTCACACAGTGCCCCATCATGCAGGATGGCCGAGAGGCTGTGCAGGAGGCTGGAGCAAGGCTCGGCCATGGGTGAGGGCCCTGCAGTGTGGAAGGGCTGGGCACAGTGGTATCGCTCAAAGGTCTCCCAGCGCTCCATGGAGCTGGAGTCACCCGCAATGAACATCTCCAGTGAGGAGTAACGGGGCAGGAGCACCAGCTGCAGGGCAAAGCCAGTGGAATGTCGTGCCCCTCTCTCCTGTGCTCCCTATGGCTGCATCCTATCCCCCTTGAAAGGTTTCTGTCCCCCATCCCACTGCTCATCTGCCTCTCACCGAGTCAATGAGCACACTGGCAGTGGGATCCTGACGAGCAGCAGCACAGCCCAGTTCCAGGCGGAGCGTGTAGGAGATACCCTGCTCCAGACAGATGGGCTGGGACAGCACCACGTACCTGGATGGGGACGAAACAAAGCAAGGGCAGCCATGTGCCCCCAGTGAGCCCCAGCACTACCCAACCCTACTGAGGTGCTTACCTGGCACCGGATGGGAGGCTGGTGGAAAGCTGGTCGTCAGCAGGGATGGTGTTTCCACAAGGGCTGCTGGCGTAGACAGGACTGGGGCGCAGAACCTTCAGCCCCACCTCCTGCCAAGCCTCTGGGTGCTAGCAGCCAAGAAGGGGCAGTATCAAAAATCCTCACCATCTGGAATTCCCCACCACCACCTCCCAATCTGGCAATCCATCACACTGCTGGCTTCACCATCTGGTGCTCACCTGGGGCTCATAGCGGATGACCACATCATACTCAGTGGAGAAAGGCACATCACTCACGTGAAACTCCACCCAGCCACCTTCCAACACGCGGGCAAAGCCTGTCCCTGTCCAGGAAGCTGGACGGTCTAGGGGGGGCTCACGCTCCATCACTGAGCCCTGGTGCAAGCAGGTGTTGTGAGATGGGACCCTAAAAATTAACTTGGCCAGCAGGCACTGCTCTGCCTTGAGCAGGGAGCAGACCACTGCCTGCTGGTTTGGGGACCCCGCAAAGGGGCACCCACTGCCCTGCTCTGCCTGATGTCCTCCCCAGGGACACCTTCATTCCTTACCTGGTGCAGCCTTGCATCCTCCGCCTCATAGGTGTAATGATCCAGGTTGATGCGGTAGAAACCAGTTTCCACCCGTTCACACTGTCGTCCTGTCACATGGCTGCGGCACTGGCACTGCCCTGTCCCCATGGCACACCTGGTACCCCAGCAGCAGCATCAGCCCTGATGCCAGGAGGGATGCCCCTTGCCCTCTGCATCCTCACAAAGACTCACAGGTTGTTGCAAGCACCTCCCACATCGCAGTCACAGGGCCGGCAGCCTGGGAGGTCATGGCTCAGTCCCCAGTGTTCAGGCTGCAGAGGGCAAGGATGTTAGAGAGAAGCCGTCTGTGTACTATAGTTCTGAGCACTGTGCATGGGGCATGGCACAGCCCTACTCACCAGGCACTGCTTGCAGCTGCGCCCAGTCACTAGTTGCTTGCAGAAGCACTCCCCACTGATAGGGTCACACTGGCTGCCATCAGCCACTGTGCCACGGGGGTCACATTGGCACCCTGCATGGAGAGCCAGCAGTTTCCAGCAAAGCCAAACCACATGCCTGACCCCAGTAGGTGCCACCCTGGTACTTACTCTGGCAGCCTTGTGGGTTGTCAGTGCTGAGGCCAAAGAAGCCGGGTTTGCAGTGGTCGCAGCGGGGACCAGCCACATGCTCCTTGCAGCGGCACTGTCCCGCAATCAGGCCCCTGGCTGGGTCATCAGCACTGTCGCATAGCCCACCATCTAGAGAACCCTCAGGGTCACAGTCGCAGGCTGGTGAGACAGGCAGGGTCAGCACTATGACCACCAAAGCACCACTCTGCACAGCCTGTCCCACACTGACCTTGGCACACCGCAGGGTCTCTCAGATCCTTGGTGGGGTCCTTGTAGTAGAAGGGCTTGCAGAGGTGGCAGCGACGGCCCATGGTGTTGTGCTGGCAGCCATCACACACAGCCCCACTGGTGTTCCCCGTGGCCAGGAACACGGCCATGTCAAAGTGGCACTGCCATGAGTGCTCATTGCAGTCACAGCCTGCAGAGACAGCACCATGGCACGGCATGCAGCACCACAGCCCACACCTGGCAAGCAGCATCCGCAGTGCCAAACCTCTCCTGCCTGGATTCCCCTTACCCTGATATGCAGCACCACAACCCCAAACCTTCCCAAAGTACAGCTTGCAGCACCCCAAACACCCCCAGCCAGTCTGCATGATGTCAGTCATCATCAAACCACATCTCACTGTACAGCACCCCAAACACCTGGCAAAGCACAGCCTAACAGCTCCAGCACCCGGATCACTGTGCCAGCAGCTGGTGCCAGCAAGGGCACTCACGGCGACAGGCGTTGGTGCTGGAGCCCTCAGCTGGGCGCCAGGGCAGGTCTTGGTAGAAGTCCTCACAGCGCTCACAGTTCAGCCCCTGTGTGTGATGTTTGCAGACACAGCGCCCGTGCACCTGCCAGGATGTCATGGTGAGGGGCTGTGGGGCTAGGCAGCACAGCTACCTAGCTCCAGCAGGGCACACAGGCCTGGCTTGCCCTACCATGCCATTGGTGGTGGTGGGGGTCCCGCTGAGCGGGGCGCACTCAGAAGCGTGCCCGTAGCAGAAGCAATTCCCGCGCATCACCAGCTCGTAGAGCGCGTAGTAGTACTTCTCCTGGATCTCCTGCCGTGAGTCCAGCAGGTTGTCCCCCAGCGTATGCAGCTTGGTGAGGTTCACACGCAGGTTGGTGACACGCAACAGGTCTAGGGCAGGGAGAGACCTCTGTTGGCACAGGGTGGCTGGGCACATCTATGCACAGCTCACCTCTGCCAGGCACAGCTGGGTGGGCTGTGCATGGCACAGGAGGCTGTGAGTGGTTCAGAGTAGCTGTGCACAGCTCTGCTCTACTGGGCATGGCTGGGATGGGCTGTGCACGGCATGGGGCATCCATGTAGGGCTGCACAGTATCAGGCTGGTCTGTTGAGGTTCTCTGCATCATATAGTATTGGCCCAGGGCTGTGCATGGTTCACCTCACAGGCACATGGTTGCACATGGCCATGCTGGGCTGAACATAGCTGTGAGGGTTCAGCTCCCACACACGTAGCTGTGCACAGCATGGGGCTGAGCTCTGCACTCCCACAGCAGACAAGCTGGGATCTCACCAGTGCAGTACAACACCCTTGGCACAGCACTGTTACATGTCTCGGGGCACTGACCACTGGGGGCTGTACCCAGGAGATGGCTGTGCCTGGTGGGTGCAGGCTGGGGGCCCTGGTTAGACAGGATGGCTTCCTCAGAACTGCAGTTTCCCAGAAGCCCTGCCCTGCAGATCCCTCCCCTCCTGTTCCCAGTCTAAATTTAGCCTTGGGCAATTAACCCACTGTATCCTGTGCCCGGCCTGACTCCCCATCTCAGGCCACAGCTGGTGTTGGGCTCAGCCGTGGCACAGCCATCCTCCTCCATTTAACCCAGTGCAGCCTGACCTTTAGCTGCTCTCACAGGGCAGGGTGCAGAGGAGCCCAACACCCTGAAGACTGGATCAGGTCCTGATCCCTGTGTAGGGCCCAGAGCAGGGAGAGAGCAGCCAAAATAGCTACGCCCAAAATAGAGCAGCCAAGCAGGAGCCCAGATGGCTGGCAACTCACTTTGGATGGCAGGGCTGTAGGGGTCCCGGATGGGGATGGCGGGGTCCAGCACCCGGTAGATGACCTGGAAGGGATTGCAAGGTGATGAGAGCAGTGAAGGGGGTCCCCTGACTCTCCTGGGACACTACTAGGGCCTCACCTCCCCCTCAGTGGAGGGCTCGATGTCAGAGTATCGGGATTCACAGACGACATCATCAACACGGTGTGGGGGCCCATGTGGGATGTGGGGAAAAGAGGTAGCACAGTCGTAGGCGAAGTAGCGATAAACTTTCCAGGTGTGCCCAAAGTCAGCTGAGCGCTCCACCAGCATGGCCGCAGGGCGGAAGGTCTGCAAGACACACAGGTGGGACAGAGGCTAGCCCCACAGTTCCTGAGGCTGTGTTCCATCCTGTCCCATCAAAGTCTGGGCACTCACACGCTGGGACCCACCTTGAAGGTCATGATGAGATGGGTGAAGTGGAACTCGGCCTCCAGGTCCAGCTGGATGCTGACGTGCTCCACACCTGGGGTTGACAAGTATGACAAGTGGACACACCCGCTCACAGGTCCTGGGGGCTCGTCCTACCCACTCGGCAGTGGTCCAGGGGCGCGGCCACGGCCACAGACTGAGTCACACTTCCTCAGTGTAGGAGGAAGGGAAGGAGAGCCCCCCGGGACAGTACAGGATGCCCCACCACCCCCATCCACTGCTCACCATTCTCTGACTGCCACCAGGCTTTCTTGGGGCGGGGGGCAAAGCTGGTGACCACATTCTCGATGCGGTGGCTGTTGGTGTTGGTGCGGGCATCGTAGGGCCGCCGCGAGTCGCAGACGAAGCACTTTTTCTCCTCCTGCGAGTTGGGAGACTTAGTGGTGTGTGTACCCAACCCTGTCTCGTGCCCCTCATTCTTGTCTGGTCCCCTCAGGCTGCGTCCCACTCACCTGGAGGTGGCTGACGATGCAGTAAGGCTGGGGTCGGCGCAGCCCGCAGGTGGAGGTGGCACTTAGGCGAGCTGCTCGCCCCACCAGCAAGTCCCCGGTGGCCGGGTAGCAGCTGCCGCGGGCACAGCCTTGTGGGGAATCGGGGGCCAGGGCCACCCCCAGCCCTGCGAAGCGGTGGGTGGCTAAGTGCGCAGCGGGGCGAAGGGGGGGGGCCGGGGCCGGGACTCCCCCCGCCGTGCCCGGGGCCCCTTCCGCGACCGCCCGGAAACAGGACGATGGGGCCGGGCCGGACCCTAGCGCCCACCGGCCCAGCTGCCGCGGGGTCCCGGACTCACCGGCCAGCAACGGCAGCAGCAGGAGGACGGCGGGGCTCCGCTTCCCCGGACTCCGCATCGCAGGACGCGACGGGGCGAGACAGGACGGAAAGGGGCGCAAATGAGGCGCTTGGCAGGTGCCCGCCGGTCCCGTCCCGTCCCGTCCTGACCCACCGGTTCCCCTTCTCGTTCCCCTTCCCAGTCCCTTCCCCGTCCCCTTCCCGGTCCCTCCCGGCGCGTCCGAACTGGCGGCAGGCGCAGCACTCGGGGCTACGCGGAAAGCGCGGGGCGGATCCCGGCTGGAGCGGTGGAGCGGGCCGGCCGAGAGAGGCGGGAGGAGGCAGGAGCAGGCTAGGCAGAAAGCATCGGACACAAGCACACACAGTTGAGGGCTTTATTGGCAGGCGCGTTCGCACTAAAGACAGCGTGGACGAGACTCCCGGGCTCGGGGACCTGCGGGGCGGCAGGGCAGGACCGGCTCCCAGTCCCACCAGTTGTCCCTAGCAAGTGGCGTAAGCGTTGGCCCTCTCCCGGATCTCCATCAACAGCCCGGTGACCTGCTTCTCCAAAGCCTCTAGTCGTGTCACCTTTGCTGCCATCGTCCGTTCATTGGCCCCAAAGCGCTGCTCCAGGTCTGTGGGAAGGGCAACATGGCATGGTACAGTGCAGCCTCCCACCATGTCCCATAGCACTGTCAGGACACCCTGTGGGACAGGCCCAGGGGGACACAGGAAGATTCATGGGGAGGTGGCAGGTAATGTACCCCACCATGTGTTCCCCCTCACCTTCCAGCTTCCTCTTGCTGTTGTTGGCCTTATCCAGGAGGTCTTGGGCCTCTGCCATCAGCTGCAACACACGCTGCAGGGCCCCACCAGAAACCCTGTCCAGGATGCCCACCCGGTTCTTCAGCACCACATAACGTTGTGTTACCTGTACCAGGTCCTGACGGCACAAGGGCATGGTGAGGCTAAGCATCTGCAGCATCCAGTACCTGCTTGGTGCCATGCCTAAGCAGGCAGGGATGGAGCTCACCTGGCTAAGCATCCCTGAGGTGGTGGTGGCATGCTGTGCCCCGTCCTTGGCTTGCTGGGCCATGTGGTGAACATCCTGGCCGTGCTCCAGCAGGGCAGTGATGCGTTCTGCCAGTTCCTGCAGCCGCCTCTGCGCCTGCGACTCCTTTCTGTCCAGCACCTGCAGCCTGCGCTCCGCCTGGCAGGTAGGGACACAGGCTGCATCAGACACAGCAACCACCATGGCCATGGTGCCAACCCCACTGCCCTGGCACCTGCCCAATGCCAGCCACACTTCCACAGTGCCAGCCTCCCTACCCATAATGTGCTCAAGGCATCAGTCTTGCTCTCCACAGCACTGATCCCATTACACCCAGGATATCATCTCCACTCCACCAGGCCATGCCCCTCACCTCCCTGGCTCTGTTCTCAGCCACCTGGATGGCATCCCTGGCGCTCTGCAGGGTGCTCCCTGCTGTCATCGCCTGTGTCCGTGCCACTTCCAGTGCCTGCTGTATTCCCTCCAGCTCATCCTTTATGCCTTCTGCTTGCTCCCTGCAGCAGCACAGACAGTTCCAGCCCCTGCCAGTGCAGGGGGACTGATCCTATCCCCTGCCTGCCCCAGCCTGCCCCCATGACTTGCCTGGTCTCCTGTCCCTGTGCCAGCAGATCCCGTGCCACAGCTAGCCCCTCTGCTGTGCTGTTGAGAACTGCGTCCACCCCCTCTAGCTGGCTGATGCTGTCCCGCATCTCCCAGAGCAGCTCCTGGATCTGTCCGGGGCTGCTGGGCAGCGAGATGTTCAGCACCTGCCGGGCCACCAGCTCGACGCTGCCTGGGTCAGCTCCCTCCTCTGTGGGGACAGGGGAGCAGGGTGGGCTCAGAGTGGGCTCGCTGAGTCCTGCCATGCCCATATGCCCACCCAGTGCTGGCACTACCTGCCAGGAAGGCCTTGATTCGGCGGATGAAATCCCGCAGCTGGGCCGTTGCCTTCTCTGCATGGCTGCGGGTGGCCTGAGAGCGCCCCAGAGCCTCCTCTGCCCAGCTGCGTGCCCCCTGTGCCAGCTCCTGCACCTCCTGCATCTGAGGGGCACCTGGCTGAGCAGGGGGCACAGGGCAGTCCCGGGAGGGGGCATTCAGGGTGAGCAGGGGGTACAAGGGGACAAGGTGTAAGCCTGCAGAGAAGCACGCAAGGGGGTGCAAGGGGACAGTGGGTACAGCAGTGCTCTGAGGAGGCACGCACACAGGTGGCACAAAGGGCATCTCTGAATGGGCTAAGTCACATACAGAGCTGACATGCTTAGGGGCATGGAAAGGGAAAAATCAGGACATAGAAGGGAGTCATGAAAAGTGGCATGGAAAGGGCACAAAGAGAACACGCAAAGGTGACACAAGGGAACCCCAGAAAGTGCCATGGAGCAAGCACCCCTACCTTCTGTGTCACAACAACCAGCTGCCCTAATGCCACCTCCAGCTGCTGTGAGGCATTATGGGCACTGCTCAGGGCTCGAGCTGAGATAGGCAGTGCCCCTGCACATCCAGTGCCACCACAACGCCTTGTTCCCTCACTGTCTCGGCACAAGGCTCCACTGCAAGACGCGTGCTTGCAGCTCTGGTCTCCAGGTGCCCCACAAATCTGTGATGATGCCAATGGTAGACATGGAGGCTCAAAACTACATGGGCCCATGCCACTTCTGCCAATCCTGCTCTCACCTTCTCATTGATCCTGGCAATCTTGAGTCCCATCACCCGTTTTTGTGCCTCCCGCAAGGATTTCTGGGCTGCAGCTGTGCCACGGTGGAAAGTATTGCCCCGCTGCTGCAGCACACGCTCAGTTGCCCGCTGCATCATCTGTGCCCTAATTAGCTCACCAGCTGTGCCATTAGCCACTATCTCCGCCTGCCGCGAGGCCTCCATCAATGCCAGGATGCTGCGGTAAGACTCTGCAGGTGCAGGTGTCAGGGTTTGGCCAGGATGGCTGCCACCAAACCCAAACCTTGCTGGTTGCTCTTACCACTGAATCCAGCTGCTGCTACAGTGCTGAGGAGGATTTGAAGGTGGGAGGTGGTTTGGTTGAGACCTCTCAGCTCATGGCTCAGCTCAGCTAATTGGTCATGGTGCTGCATATCCGACTGAGCCAGCTGGTCTAGATGTTGCTCCAACTCTTGGAGGTGCTTCCAGAAGTAGTCCAGCTCCATCCTTTGGGTAGGGAGGAGGGCTTCAAACTTTCAGGGGGACAAGAGGAGGTTCCTCCACCCCAGCCCTACATGCACACTTGCCTGGCGCCACCCAGCTGCCTGGACAGTCCATCGAGGAGGGGACCACCTGGAGGGCTGTCTCCCTCTCCCAGAAGCTGTTCCACGTGCCCCAGAGCCTCCTCCAGCTCCCGCAGGTGACGGGGGCTGAGTGGGAGTGTGGACCCCCCCTCCCTCAGTGCCTGCACCTGTGCCCCAAGGTGCTGCAGCCCTTCCCGCAGGCTGTCAATGGCCAGGTCCCAGTGCCCAAAGCAAGGGTGGCAGGGTGAGCAGTGGGGGAAAGGCTCCTGGTAGCCCCGCTGGCAGCGGTCACAGCGCAGCCCCCCGAATCCCAGGCGGCACCGGCACTGCCCGTTGTCCTGCTCACACTGTGGGCTCTCAGCACCCAGCGGTTCACACTCACAGGCTGCAGAGACAATTGGCGGTGTCTCAGCCTTCCCATGGAGCCTCATGCCCTCAGACCGCCACCATTCCCCAGCATCCCATCATATTCCCCTGTGTCTCCAGAATCCAGTGTATCCCCAGCATCTTCTAGTCCCCACAGTTCCACCAAGTACTCTGGATCCCCTGAGTCCTGCACATTCCTGGAGACATGCCATGTTCTCAGTGTTCCACCATGTCCCCAGTGTCCTACTGTTTCCCCAAGGTCTCCCATGCCTGTGGTGTCCCACCACGTTCCCAAGATCTTCAGAATCCCTTGCGTCCCCACTGTCTCACTGTCTCCTTAGTGTCCCATGTTCAGAGTCTCCCATCATGTCCCCAGATTCCCATTTCCCCAGAGTGTCACCATGCACCCAGAGTCCCCCACATTCCCTGTCCCCAGAGCCCCTGCTACCCCAGCCCCTGGGATTTGCTCCCACCTCGGCACTCCTGCTCGGGGTCTCCCCAGTGGTGCTCCTGGCACTGGGAACAGACACGACCGCCAAAGCCAGGCTGGCACTGGCACTGCCCTGTCACCTGCAGCGAGAGTGCCATGCTCACTGTGCAGCTCACTGGGCCCCAGGAGGGCAGTGGAACCATGCCAGGATGCCAGGGGACTCACTGTGTCACAGGCAGGGTGCAGGGCATGTGTGGGGTGGCAGCCACAGGGCTCACAGCCCCTCGGCCCCCCCAGGTTCCAGAAGCGGGGCGCACAGCGATCACAGCTCTTGCCCATGATGTTGGGCCGGCAGGCACAGGCTCCTGTGCCACGGTCACAATTGCAGGTGCCATTGGTGCAGTGGGAGGCCAGTGTACCCCGTGGGTCACAGCCACAGCCTGCAGAAGGATGGATGGCCACGTGCAACTCAGCCTATACTCACTGCCCAGGCAGTGTGTTGCTGGCCCCAGCACCTCAAATCTGCCTGACCCCAGTGCCCCCAAGTCTGCCTGGCCTCAAACCCCTGCACAGCCCTAACACCCCTGATACCAACACCTCCACCAACCCTGATCCCTGTTCCCTGCCCAGCCCCAACATAGGCAGAGCTCCATGCCTCTTCTAACAGCCCCAAATCTCTCCTGGCCCTGAACCCTAGCCCCAAAACACCCTAAAATTCTCCCTGACCCAACTCAAATCACCCTACACCCAACAACAGTCCCACACCTTATCCCTGCCTTGAGCATCACTTCAAGCCCTGCAGCCCAAACCCCGGTGCAGCCCCAGCCCTGCAGAGCCCCCTGCCCCGCTCACGCCAGCAGCTGCGCTGCAGGGCATTGCCGTAGTAGCCGGGCTGACACTGGGCACAGTGTGGCCCAGCGGTGTGGTACAGGCAGCGCAGGCACTGTCCCGTGCGGGGGTCACAGCCCTCTGGGTCGCTGGTGTCGACGTTGTTGTTGCACTGGCAGGGCCGGCACTCCCCCCCCTCCATCTCCGGAGCCCCAAAGTAACCAGGGGAGCAGTGGTCACAGCGGGGGCCTGCAGAGAGGGGGGCTATAGGTGCTGGGGTGCCACAGCCCCATTGCAGGGGGTCCCTGCTGCACTGCGCCCGCTCTGCCTCTCACCTGCATATCCAGGGGCACAGAGGCAGATGATGTGGTGCGTCTCATCATCGGCATGGCAGGCACTCCCATGGTAATGCTGTGTGCCAGGGTAGCCGGGGCAGGGGCAGGGCCGGCACTGCTGCCCTGAGCCCAGCACAGGATTCCCATAGTAACCATCCTGACACCTGAAAGGACAAGGGGGGGCCAAATGGGTCCCTCCCATCCATCATATACTATCCCACCATCCCATCTCATTCCACTGCATCCCATAACATCATATCTCACCCTATCCTAACTAATAGTATCCATCCCATTTCATCCATCCTATCCCATTCAATTATATCTATCCCATCCCACACCATGCCATCACATCCTATTCTACCCCATCCCATCGTATCCATGCCACCCCATCTCAACCCATCCCACCATTCCAACATATCTCATACAATGGTATGTGCTATGTGTCATTGTATATATCCTATCCTATGGCACACCACACCATGCCATCCCCTCCTCTTGGACCTTGCTCACCTCTCACAATGCCGTCCACTTGTGTGGTCACGGCAGTGAAGACAGGTGCCCGTCCAGGGATCGCACTCCTCGGTGTGCCCATTGCACTGGCAGGGCCGGCAGGCAGGGAAGCCCCAGTGGCTGGGCTGGCACTGGTCACACTGCCGGCCCACAGTGCCAGGCTGGCACTGGCACTGCCCACTCACCTGGTTGCACAGCTGGGACACCGAGCCCTCTGGGGAGCAGGTGCAGGCTGCAAGGCAGCACAGCTCAGGTCAGACACATGGATGCAGGGACACAGGGATGGACAGACAGACATGCAGGGGACCAGCGCCCAGAACATGCTCATTCCACAAGCTGTGGCAGAGAAGGGTTCGTGTGCCACAAGAACATGGGTGGACAGACAGACGAGTGATGGATGGATGGATGGATGGATGGATGGATGGATGGATGGATGGATGGATGGATGGATGGATGGAAGGATGGATGGACGGATGGATGGATGGACGGATGGAAGGATGGACGGGTGGATAGATAACTGTAACTGAACCCATGTGCTGCAGGATAGCAGGGCTGAGATGGACACATGCACAGACAAATGGACAGATAGACAAGTGAACAGGGCAGTGAAGGTGGCGTCCATGGCTGGACAGACAGACAGGAGAGACAGTGATTCCTGGGAGATGAAGATCCCACTACTCACGGCTGCATCCCAGGGGACCGAAGCCATAGCTGCCTGGGGCACAATGGTCGCAGCGTCGGCCAATGACGTGAGGCTTGCATTCGCACTGCCCGCCCTGTACCTGGCACTCGCTGCTGCGGGAACCCTGTGGGTTGCACTGGCACGCTGCGGGAGCAGGACCAGCGTGCGGCTAGGGCTGCCTCGTCTGCACCTGCCCACGCCTGCCCCCCACCTGCCCACGCCCTGCCACTGCTCTCCTGCCCACCATGCCATGGGCATGGGCATATCCTGACCCACTGGCCTGGGCAGGGCTCCACTCCTGCCCACTCGCGGGTCCCATCCCTGCAGGCTCCCCACTCACGCAGTGCCCCGCCGTGCATCAGGGCTGAGACGCTGCAGACCAGGCGGGCACAGGCCTGGGCCAGGGGATGAGGCGGGGCCATGCGAAACACCTCCAGGCACTGGTACCGCTCCAGCTCCTCCTGGTGCACTGTTGCCTGTGCCCCATGGAACCCCAGCAACTCTGACACTCGCGGCAGGAGCACCAACTGTGGGAAGGGAAGAGGAGCTGAGGGGCATACCCAGCCTCCACTGTGAGACCAGCCACTAGGGTGGATCCATGTGCTCCAGGACAGTCCCAATGGTGCTGGGGTCAACTACCCCAGCTCCATCAACAGCCCCAGCTCCACTGACATCCCCAACCCCATTGATATTCCCATATAAATTTCCATCCCCAGAAGCTTCTTTATCCCCTTCCATGCTGACATCCCTTTGCCAACCCCAACTCTAAGTCCCCAGTCTCATTCATATGACTTTTCCCACCAACATCTACTTCTTCCCTATTCCCATTCCCATTCCCATTCCCATCCCTATCCCTATCCCCATCCCTATCCCTATCCCCATCCCCATCCCCATCCATCTCATCCGAATTAATCTCCATCCCCATCTTGACCCCATGTACAACCCCGTGTACATCCCCCCACAGAGGGTGGTCAGTTCCCACTCCAGGCTGTGGTTCCCCATCCCTGCCCATGATCCCACCCCTGCCAAGCCTCAGGCATAAGGTGCAGTAGGACTCTCCTCACCGAGTCGATGAGGATGAAGGAATCAGGGTGGCGCTGGGTGACACCAGCCCGCTGAAGCCGCATGGTCACCTCATAAGGGGTGCTGGGCTCAAAGCAGAAGGGCCGGGACAGCAGCACGTACCTGTACAGTCAGGCATTGGGGCATGGGCATAGTAGGGCCATGGAGACTGCGAAAGGATAGCAGCAGGACCCAACCACCTCCCTTGTTCCCATGCCCAGCCCACCCCAGTCCATCCCATTGCACCTCTGGCTGTGGTGCAGACTCTCATGGTACATCTGCTCTGAGGGCAGCAGGTTCCCACAGCGAGAGCTGGTGGGCAGCACACGGGATCTGACACTGACCATGGCCTCCCAATCCTCGGCTGACTGCAGCAACAGGCAAGGCAGTGTCAGGGCTGTGCTGTGACATACACGCCTTGGCCATGGTTGTGGCTGTGCTCACCTCGGGCTCATAGCGCAGCAGCAGCTCATAGTCCATGGGATAGGGAACGTTGTCCACATGGAAGGTCAGGCCAGCCCCGTCCCGCACCCGGGCGAACCCCAAGCCCGTCCACGTCACCATGCGCCTGGCACTGTCCCGCACCACCTCCTCCACATCCAGCTGGGCAGGGCATTGGCACAGTTTGTCCCTGGCTCTACCCCTGGCAACTTCTACCCTGCAGTGCCTCACTATGCCCTCTCCTACCACCCCACAGCTCACCTTGGGCGGCTGCTGATGGCTGCGGCGCAAGGTAACAGGGGGCTGGGGAGCACGGGGGGAGCTGTGCTGATGCCGTGAGCGTCCCTTTCGGCCTGCTGGTGCCCTGGTGTCATACTCCAGGCAGTCCTGGGGCACCTCTGCCCGAATGGCACCCTGCAGGGGATGGTGGCACAGGGACAGCCGTGCAAAAGGACAGCCATGCACAGGACATGGTTACAGCCACATGCAGGACAGGTTGACATAGAGCACAGCGGCAGCTATGCATGGAGCATGGTGCACATTGATAGCCATGCACAAGCATAGGGACCCACAAGGAGACTCACCGGGAGCTGAGGGTGGCTGTGGACATGGCCGGTGGCCTGCTCAGCCTCATAGGTGTAGTAGTCGAGGGGGGCACAGAAAAAGCCGGGTTGTACCTGGTCACACTGCCTCCCCATGATGTGGGGACGGCAGGGACATGCCCCATCCTCCATGGAGCACCTGGGGGTGACCATCCTGTCCCTTCATCTGTCCTTGTGTCTGTGTCTTCACCCATCCCTACTTCAGTCTCTGTCCCTATCCCTCCACCTCTAGGGATAGAGATCCCTCTCTTTCTCCCTCCATCCCAGCCCCCATNGCCCTGTTCCCACTCTCACCCCCACCCCTGCCCCTCCAGGTGCTGTGCTGGGCCCCACCGGTTGTTGTAGGCTCCCCCAAAGTCACAGGCACACGGACGGCAGCCCCCCAGGTCGTAGCTCAGACCCCAGAACTCGGGCTGCAGTGAGGAGGGGACATGTGTGGGGCCAACCCAGCCCTGGGGGTTGCCATGGGGCTGGGGACAGTCAGGCCCACAGGCATGGTGTAGGGCAGTCTGGGGCACTCACCACACACTGGCTGCAGGAGCGCCCAGCCACGAAGCGTTTGCAGTAGCAGTCCCCACTGATGGGGTCACACAGGGAGCTGCCCACCACTGTACCCCGTGGGTCACACCTGCATGCTGCCCACACATGTGCACATGTCAGAGGATGCCAGTGGGAACACAGCCTACAAGCTTCATGGCCCTCCTTCCCCATCCCATATCAATCCATCTTCATCCCATCCATCACCATCCCTCCATCCATTCTCATACAACTATGCCACGTCCCTCTGTTCTACAACTTTCCATCTCCATCCCTCTAAACCAGATCTTTCCATCCTCATCCCTCCATCACCATACTTCTACCTCCATCTTCATGTATCCCCATCCCCATTCCTCCATCAACATCCCTTCATTCCTCATCCCTCCTAGTTCATCCCTTCATCCCTACCCTTCTATCATTCCCCCATCCCCATCCCCATCCCTTCTCCCATGCCATCCCTGGCACCCAGCTCACGCTGGCAGCCCTGTGGGTCGCCATGGCTGAGGCCATAGGCGCCATGCTGGCAGCGGTCACAGCGGGGACCGGCCACATTCTCCTTGCAGCGGCACTGCCCTGCAATCATGCCGAGCGCCACATCCGTGTGCCCGTCACAGGCACCTCCATCCAGGGAGCCTGCTGGGTCACAGTCACATGCTGCCAAGAGAGGAGATTTTGAGGAGTTCTGCCTGCTGTCACCATGAGCTGTGAGGCTGGGGCAGGTGGCACTGGAAGCCATAAGGCTGGGACAAGCCATGGGACACTCACGGGCACAGGCAGTGGGGGACCGGATGTCAGAGCGAGGGTGCCGGTAGTAGAAGGGCTTGCAGAGGTCACAGCGACGGCCCATGGTGTTGTGCTGGCAGCCATCACACACAGCTCCACTGGTGTTCCCCGTGGCCAGGAACACGGCCATGTCAAAGTGGCACTGCCATGAGTGCTCATTGCAGTCACAGCCTGCAGAGACAGCACCATGGCACGGCATGCAGCACCACAGCCCACACCTGGCAAGCAGCATCCGCAGTGCCAAACCTCTCCTGCCTGGATTCCCCTTACCCTGATATGCAGCACCACAACCCCAAACCTCCCCAAAATACAGCCTGCAGCACTCCAAAACCCCTGGCACAGCACAGCCTGACAGCTCTGGTACTCACGGCGACAGGCGTTGGTGCTGGAGCCCTCAGCTGGGCGCCAGGGCAGGTCTTGGTAGAAGTCCTCACAGCGCTCACAGTTCAGCCCCTGTGTGTGGTGCTCACAAACACAGCGCCCATGGATCTGGGGGGAGCACCCAACTCAGTGTGGCTGCCAGGTCCCACTGGGCACTGTGCTGTGCCGGTGAGTGTGTGCGCCTCACCATGCCGGGGACAGAGGGTAACGGGGCACCCGGTGCTGGGGCACAGTGGGCAGCGTGGCCATGGCAGAAGCAGCTCCCACGTAGCACCAGTTCATCCACAGCATAGTAGTACTTGTGCAGCACCTCCTGCCGTGAGTCCAGCAGGTTGTCCCCCAGTGTGTGCAGCTTGGTGAAGTTTACCCGCAGGTTGGTGACACGAAGCAGGTCTGGGGATGAGTCACTGTTAGCGCCTGCCCCGATGCTAGCCAGCCCCACGTTCCCCACACCCTTGGCCACATACCCTGGATATCTGGGCTGTAGGGATCTGCCACGGGGATGGAGGGGTCCAGCACCTTGAAGATGACCTGTAAGAAGGAAGGAATGGGTGATCCTATTTCACCCAGACCCCTGGCTCTGCTCTGCACCTCCCTATCCCCACGCACCTCCCCATGGCTGGAGGGCTCTATCTCAGAGTAGCGCTGGTCACACAGTATCTCATCCACGAGCCCCAAAGGGTGGTTGGAGATTTCAGGGAAGAGTTTGGAGCAGTTGTAGGCAAAGTAGCGATATACCTTCCAGGTGTGCCCAAAGTCAGCTGAGCGCTCCACCAGCATGGCCGCAGGGCGGAAGGTCTGCAGGACACCCAGATGGGATGGGGGCCAGACCCACAGCCCCTCCGGATCCATCCTGTCCCATCCCATTTCATCCCATTCTAGGCATCCATGTGCCAGGACCCACTTTAAACTTCATGATGAGGTGGGTGAAGTGGAACTCGCCCTCCAGGTCCAGGCGGATGCTGACATGCTCCACACCTGGGAGACAGAGACAGAGATGGCTGAGGCTAGGGAAGACCCCCATGGCAATGCAGCCCCACAGCACATGCACATGGGGGCAACCCCATTGCCACCCTGACCTCACCATTCTCCGATTGCCACCAGGTCAGTTTGTCATGGGGGCTGTTGAGGTAGATTACATTCTCTATGCGGTGGCTCTCAGGCAGGGATGGGTCACGTGAGTCACAGGTGAAACATTTCTCTGAGTCCTGTACCAGGGGGTGGCACCATCAGGGATGGGTGACTGGAGGCTGCACTGGTGCCTGGCTCTGTGGGTCTATGCAGGAGCCATTCTGGGGATGAGTGGGCTCACCTGGAGGTGGCTGACGATGCAGTACTCCTGGGGCCCGTCCAGCCCACAGGTGGAGGTGGCACTCAGGCGGGTCGCTCGCCCCACCAGCAGGTTCCCAGTGGCTGGGTAGCAGCTGCCGCGGGCGCAGCCGTGGCTCAGGTCAGGCTCCTGCCAGCCCCCTGCCACCAGTCTCCCCACTGCAGAGAGCATGAGGGCATGACCTGGGGACTGTGCTGGGGCGCCTGGGCACCTCCTGCTCCCCCATGCACCCACCCCACCCCCATGCACTCACCCTGTCCCATCTTGCCCTATCCCTGCATCCTGACCCACTGATGCAGCATGAAGCTCCATGATCTGGAAAGGTGCTGGCAGCAGCACCATGGCCTCGTGACCAAGGGCAGGGAGCAGGGTGAGTGGGGGGCTGGGCTGCCTGTCCTCCTGGGGGCCTGGCCAGCCCCAGGGTGCTGAGAAGTGCTGAGGGGGGGAGGAGTCGGGAGCCAGATCAGGCGCTTGCTAATCCCAACAGGGCTTAGTGCAGCCTGGATTCTCCACAGTTTTGTGGCAGTCAGGCCGTGGCCTCCACTATCTCCACTGCCCAGCAGTGGTGCCCAGCTCCACCCAGACTGGGGTCCCTGAACCACCACAGCTCCCAACACTGTGGGTATGCAGGGTGCCCCCGAGGCCAACGCTTACCCAGGAGGAGAGCAAGCACCAAGAGGTCCATGGGCAGTCACGGGATCTGCCTGGTGGAACACGGAGATGGCACTGCGGTAGGGTGCAAGGTGTGAAAGGTATGGCATGGGGTGCAGGGCAGCCAGTGTCTGTCCTCTCCTGGCTCTAGCACAACTGTGCAGTCCAGGATGCATCCCCCTGCCCCACATTGGCATGATGGTGCTTTCCGGGGACAACACAAGGAATCGGGGCAGTTGGGGCAGTTGGGTCTGAAAGTCCTCTGGGATGACATGCAGACACTAACCCCTAACCCTGAGCAGCTCTGGGGGACTGTCACGCACACACCCAGGCACACAGCCATGCTGTGCCCCACCAGAGCTGGCACAAACTGTGCTATGTCCCATCCTGCCTGGTTCAGAATGGATCTATCCTTATGAGAGTCACTAGTGCGGCCCTAGGGGGTACCAGCACCGGGCCAGGGCCAGCCTGGGAGGGGAGCCAGGAATGTTGGAGCCGGCTGAGCAAGGGCGTCCCTGACTCTGGCTGGGGTCCCGCTTTTAAATTTAGGTTGGATCTGCCTTTTGTGTTTCCTTCTCTTCTGGTAGTTCCCGCTCCCAGACTCAAAAGAGCTGGATCAAAGCCTGGTCCCGGCTCTGCCCAAACACATCTCTCTTGTCCCCTGCCCGAAGCTAGCCCAGGGAAGGGGTGCTCGGGGTGGCGGGGGGAGCAGCGACTCTGTCCTGGCACCCACCCTGCTCGAAGCCATGCCAGGGCGATAGGCATGGTGATGCAGAGCCCCGCGCTGGCACGAGGGTCCCCGAGTCCCGCGAACCCCCTGTACCTGGCGTTCTGCGGCGTCCGGTGGGACCAAGGCCAGGGGCAAGGGCGGCGTGGGACCTGCTGCCTCTGGGCTGGGTGCGCAGAAATGAGCTAAGGCAAGGGCAGCGATGGGATGGCGGCTGGTGGCCCCCCTTCCCCCTATACGATTCTTATTCAAATGGCCTGCCCGCTGAAAGGGACGGCGGTCTCCAGGCTACGGGAATGTCACTGCCGATTCCTTCTGCCTGGAGGCCCCCGCCGCCCGCCCGCCCGCGGAGGCCAGGCTGGCCAGGCGTCGGCAGCCCGGGCACGCCCCGGCCCCCGGGCGGCACGGTGGGCCCCGCCGGCAAACAAAAGGGCGCCTCGTGGGCTGGCGAGCCAGAGGCACCGCGTTCCCTGGGCTGCCGGCACGGCGCGGCAGGAACGTGCTTGCTGTCACTGGCAGTGAGGCAGGGGGACAGCGTGGCGGGATGGGTACCTGCTGCTCACAGGGGTCACTGCTCCATTCTTTGCCCCACCTGGGGATGTCCCACGGCGAAGGCACCTGCACGGCTACGCTGCAGGGTGGAGTCGTGCAGGGCATCTGCTCCACCAGGAGCTCACCCGGGCACGGTCACGATGCTGCCGGATGGGAACGTCCGTCCCAAGGTACCAGTCCCTCCCCACTGCCACAGCTCCCTGGGCAAAGTCCGGCACACGTCAGTCACAGGAAGTGAATGGCAGGGGTGGGGGTACCCAGCCTGTCACTGCCAAGGGACCCCGCAGCCCCTACCTTGTGTGCTGCCTCACGCCAGTTGCCAGCACCCAGCCCATGCCACGGGGCTGTGCCGTGTGCTAAGGGCTGTGCCATGCCCCAGAGCTGTGCCGTGCCCACGGTCTCCCCTACGGCACATCGGCTCCTACCTGTACCCGTGGGAGCCTCGGGTGCTGGGCAGGTGGCTGGTGGCCCGGGTGGGCTGTAAAGTCAGAGGCCCCCTGGACTCGGGCTGGGCTCAGCTGCCGTTCCTGGAGGAGGGCGGCCGGTGCCTGTCTCCTCCTCCGGCAGTCGTGCCAGGCGAGGGGAGGGACCTGCTCGCACCGAGCTTTAGCCCAGGTGAGGCAGAGGAAGGTACACGCTGGTGGTCACACGCCCACGTGTGACACAGCAGTGTCCTGTGCCTAGGCTGGCCGGGAGAAGGCACAGCAGTCCCACAGGGCTGCTGTGGCCGGCGGTGCAGCACGCGGGGCCGCTGAGACAGGCAGCCTGGATGGGACTCACCCTGCACTGCATGGGCCCATCTGTGCCTCTTCAGGACACATCTCTAGCAGCGGTACCGGAGCCCTGAACTGCACTACCCCGGTACCCATGCCAGATGGATCCTGTTAAGGCCCAGTGCTGCCACTGTGGGCGCTGCCATGCCCTACTCACCCTGTGCTGCCTGCGATCCTCTGGATTGGCTGGGCTGGGTGCTGAGCTGGCAGAACTGGAGCCCTGCAGGGAGAATGGCTGTGTACTAGGGCCAGATTCCACAGAGACCTCATTGTCTCACAGGGATAGTGCCTTTTATTAGCAGAGGCTGAAGGAAGGAAGAAGAGCCACGTGATCTACATGGCAAGGCCATGCTCTGGCCGCCTGCCGCCACGCAAGGTCGTGGGCAGACAAAGAAGCAGCTCTTAGCCATAGGCATACCAAAACCCATGCCCCCAGGGACATCTTGAGATAGCCAGGCACCTCAGCAGGACAAGAGATGCTGTGGGCAGTGCCCTACCAGCTCCCTATAGCCATGCAAGGCACTTGGAAGCCAGGAGGAGGGACCAGGCTGTGCCCGGCGGGGCTCCAGCAGTGCAGGCTGGTGGTCAGGGACCACCACCACCTTCTGAGCCGGGAAGGCTGACAAAGCTATTAGCACTGGCCAGCGTGTCTGTGTCAAGGGATCTTGCCAAGCAAACTCTATCTGCTCTGACGAGATCCAAAGAAGCCTGATAAAGGCAACTGTAATAGGATCTCTGGCCTTGCAAAGCAAAGTAAAAGTGGGAGGGAGGGATCCTCAGTGGGATGTGAGGGAGGAGAGCCCATGTCCAGGAACCTCCCTGAAGGCTGCTCTTACTTCCCATGCCAAGCTACAATCCCCTTGTCTGCCCCAGAGCTGAACGCGTGGGGGTGGCCTGAGTCTGCCCAGAGAGATGGCCTGTCTTAGGGCAGCCCCACTGGCTGGAGATCTGCCAGCAGCTCTGCCCTCCATCATCAGGGTTTCAACGCTGCCAAGCATCCCCCGCTTCCTCGGGCTCCCACAGCCTTGCTCCCCCAGCACCCTTCAGCAGCTATCAGGGCACTCCTGCAGCAGCACAGAGCGCCCCCCACCCATCCTCGGCAGAGCCCCTGAGCTGCAGGGGCAGCCTCTCACGCCTGGCCAGCCCTGCTTGGATCGACTTCTGTGCACACAGCAGGCAGCCAACATTTTCCCGAACATCCTTAGTGAGCAGAGATTTATTTAACCACTTCCCTTCTCGAGGTATGAGCTCCAGCACGGCACCGGAGCTGCTGTCTGCCCACTGCCACGGTCCCACTACCATTAGTGCTCGGTCAGTGCACTGACAGCCCTGTGGCACAAACTGGATCCAGATCGCAAACCGTGGAACAGTGGTGCTTCTGTTGAATTAGCTGGTCAGAGAGTCCTGGATGCAGAGTGGGCAGATTCAGAGAGAAGCCAGAGGGTGAGCAGGCAGGCTGCGCCTGGCAGAGGACCTGCCAGCACAGTGCCACTCCGCATTTTTCCAGGAACTAACCAGGAATGCAGATTTATCCCAGTTCAGCACCAGTGACACACATCCACGGTGTTTCCTACCCCAAACCAGGCAATCCTTAGTGGAGTTTGAGTAATGCTAAACTTCCCTAGGAGAACCTGAGAGAAGAGCTGGGGGTGTGGTCTGCAGCTGAGCGTGCCCCATGCAGCACGCAGAAGCTGGGCACACGGGAGACACCACTCCATGGAGCTGACACAGGGCTGGGAGCAGGAACCCAGGGAGGAGCAGTCTGTCATAGCTGAAAGAAAAGCTGGACACGTTGGGTGGTTGTGAGCACCATTTTACTGAAGGGTTGGACACCTGCTAAGATTTCATAACAAAAAGTTCACTTCATTTATGAAAAAAGACAATCTGTTTTTTGTCTCATTCCCTTCCAAAGAGTGGAATAATACTAATGCTGTCCTTTCACTAAGCAATGCCATTCCAAAATATACAACATGAAGTGTGGAACAGCCCAGCTTCATATTAACGTTAAATATTATTAGAACTTCAGGAACATTCTACACAAACAAATGAAATGGTAAAAAGTTCACTCAAGAACATGATGGTCATTTGCAAAATCATCTTACAAAGTTTGTTACTCGCCCTCCTGCGGGTTGCAGTTGCTGCTCCCCAGACATTGCCTGGGTTGCCCAAACACCAGGGAATGCCACAGCGGAGCCTGTGGCTCCAGTCTCAGCCAGAGAAGGTTGGTCATGCTGTGGCATGGACACGGCTCTCATGGAGATGCTGGTTGGCAGAGTAGCACATGCGGCCGGGCAGTGCCCACCCCGAGCTCCTGTGTCACTCAGAGCAGCTGCCATGTCTCCGCTCAGGAAATGCTACTCCTCAGAAGTGCTGCACCAGGACCCAGGAGGAGGGAGGGCATCGTATGGTGCCTTCCCCACCATGAACAAACACCAATACTCATTTTGTCCCAAGCTAGGTGTGGGCAGTGCAGCGGAGCAGGGGCAGAAGGGGAGGCATTTCTGTGGGTAGTTTGCAGCACCTTCTCCTCTAATACAGCAGCACGGGCCTGACTGTGTCCATGGGAATCACCAGACATTCACAGGGGCTGCCTGCAGCCACAGGAACACAGGAATGGAAAGGGCTAATTAAGACAATAAGGAGAGAGTCTCAGAGGATAATAAGGCCTTTAAGGGCATCCTGGGGAAGGTATTTTGGAGGCCATGTGAGCAGTGCCAGATTGTGAGACCAATGAAGGATGGAAATGAAGGGTTGGGGGAGTGCCTGGTCCAAAAAGTCTCCCGCTCACCTGCAGCACCAGTGTCTGTGTACTGCTGCCAGGCAGGGCTGGCCTGGGAAGCTCTGTGGCCAGGCAGGGAAGGAAGGAAAAATAGTGCTGCAGAATGCTACAGACTTGGCTCCTCTTTTTGCACATCCCCTGCAGCAGACACAGAAGCTGCAGGCTGCTGGCTGTCCAGGTGCTGCTGGTATCTTCAGTGTTCCCTACTCCCAGCTTCTCGCTTTTTCACCAGCCTTCCTTGGTACTCCTAAGCAAAGGGAGGGGTCTGGCCTCAGCACCTTGGCTTTGGAGGCAGCTGCCGGCCAACCTACAAGTTCCAGCAGTGCCACTCCTAAAGACAAGCTTCATTCCACACTCAGGGACGGTATGATGACAAAGGCTGGCCTCTAATGTCTTCTGGGACAAGATTCCTCCGAGGCACCTGGTACCTTCCTAACAGCACCCAGCTCCAGGCAGAACAGGCTGCAAGGAGAAGGGAACCCTAGCATGGTGCTCTCTAGCAGAGTCCTGAATGTGAGGGCTCAGGAACATCCTGTCATGCTGTGCTCTCTACAGGTTGTGCCAGCCCACCCAGCCAGCAAAGCTGAGGGCTGCAGCACTGTCAGAAAGGTGCCAGATATCCCAAAACTGCTGTCCTCTCTGTGGACCACCTCAGTTCCTGGAAGGACACCCCCATCTTAGCACAGAAGCAAAGAGGACAGTGCCATTTTGAGCACTGAAAAAGAAACTGTCACTTCCACAAAACCAGTGTGGAACAAGTCTGGCTGAACAGCCAGTGCTCCACAGCTCAGCACCGACCCTGCCAACCATGGCCAAAAAAAGGATCCTCCCACTGAAACTGGCCTTCCTGCCTGGGAAGCTGCCCTACTCAAGCCACACTGCTCAGCTGGAGCTGAGAAACAAACTTGCTCTCCATACCCAGGGATCCCTTGAGCCACAGCCAAAGGCCCAGCTCCTAGACAGGGCAGGGAACTTGGATCCAAAGGGGAAGAACTGCTGGGGTGGCTGAACACCTTCACATGCTGACAAGTTCTGGCCATGGACATAGCACAAGTCACAATTAAAAGGGCACAAACTCTGTGCCCAATTCCAAAACCCAGAGCCTCCCAGCTCCTCTTGCCACAGCTGGAGCTGGGGTGGAGAAGTGTTCCCGGTGTACCAGGGGGGCCTGGTGGACAGGCAGCAAAACCTGGGCAGCTGTGGAGCAGGACCATGGAGCCACATGAGCAGCCATCACCCATCTGTGCCGTTCTGCTGCTGATTCCCCTGTCATGTTCTTAGTTGGCAACCGGCTGAACTCCATGCAGGGAAGCACCAGGCAATGGGGAGGATTTCAGCCCATTAACTCCAGTCCTGTTAGTATGAACTGGTCTGAGAGCTGTCCAGTGAGGTGGGCACTCCAGGGAGCACACCTCCTCCACACACTGAAATACACTTGTGGGCTGCCAAGTAAGAGTAACAAAATAATCCCTTCTTATTTTGCAAAAAAAGTGCTTAAGTTATTCTGTACAAGAATTGCTACAGCAGCTGGCTCAGGGGGGAGCAGTTTAGAAGCAGCAGTAACACACTTGGCTTGCAGGGAAGAGGCTGAGGGGAAACTTCTACAACCATAAGCAGTGGCAGATGGTGAAATCTGATCACAGTGATCAGAACATTTCTACCAATTAACATTGTGATTTCAACTGGTATCAGATGCCAGCTTCCCCCTTAGCTGCCTGCTACACAAGTTGCTCTCCCCATGGACCTTGCTGACGGACATGCAGGAAGCTCAAGGACCTCGTCTGGTGGTGGGAAAGCATAAACTGCTTCTTGGCAGCTGAATAAAATGAGAAATTATTTCCAAAAAATCAATTGGAAGAACAGCCCTTTGACCACTAGCCGAATAATTTCCAAAAGTGACAGTGGCACAAATCCATGCGTTAAAAAGCATTTCTAAGACAGTCTCCAAAGCTCTCGGCTGTCACGAACAACAAGTGCCTGGAACAACACAGGCCAGGTTAGGCACTTGGATGAATTCAAAGTGACTAATACAGCAACAGGTCTGAACAAGGTGTGTATCATGCTCAGCAGAGAACAGAGTGCTCTGGGCAATGCATTTCTATGGGCCCTGCCAGTAACCGTTGCACAGATCCTTGGAAGTGTTACTCAGCTGCCAGAGAATAATACATGATGGAAGGGACCTGTGGGGGAGATCTCTGGTTAGATCATGTCTTAGGCAGCATCTGGTTTGATCAAACCCTTCATCTTCCCTAAACAGCAGAGAGCAGCATCCAAACAGAGCCCCTCGGCAGCCTCACGCACATCAGTGTTACATGCCCAGGACACCAGGAGCATCCACACCTTGGCATGAGTCAAAGGACGGTGGAGCCAATCTGCGCCAGACTGAGGCACCCCCTCTACCAGTGCTGGCTGATGGGCAGCAGCAGCTAGCATTGGCACAGAGGCTGTGTAAAGCCCCTCTGTAACAACCTGCAACCCTTTCAGTTGAGTTCCTGAAGCACCTGCAAGAGGAAGAGACAACCAGAAGGCAGAGAATGGAGGTTCAGCACTGCCCTGTTGCTCAGGGCCCTGTGGTCTGTTAAGAGATGCACAGGAGAGCTGACAGAGACGGGACTAGTGATGAACAAGTCCTTGAGCACACAGCTACGGAGTGCTTACTTCCCTGGCAGGAGTCTCAGTGACACAGAGGTGTTTCCAAAGCTTGTCCCTCCCTGTGGAGTAGAAAATCTTTTGCTGGTGGCCTGGGAAGCGCACAGGGCAAACTGTTATCATCAAGTATGCACAGAACTCAGCTCAGTGCTGGGAAAGGCATGGCAGCACCAAGGCTGGATGCTGTGTTGGACGTGTTAAGCAACAGTACAAGTCAAGTCCTTGACTGGCAGAGACCCAAGCTGTGAAAGACAGAGGTGATGGAAAAGAGTGGGGAGGCAGGCAGCAGTGCAGCTGAGGGAAGACACACAGCGATGAGGAAGGATGTGGCCTGGTAAGTTGGCTTCAGGTGCTCAGCTTCCTGCTCAGGCTAGAGAAAAAGTGACCTCGATCTGGATTCAGCCTTGTTGATGATGTTTTTTCCATGTGTTGAGCTGGGACGTCTGTGCTGCATAAGGAGGCTACAAAGACAGCTCTCAGTGCCCTTATAAGGGTCTGGGATGAGGGGAAGCTGCTGAGCAGCCTGACAGCAACACCACACGCAGGAGTTCACAGCCCTCCTCGGGAAACAGCCCAAAAGAGAAACACCAGCGCAGGACTTCAAGACCTGGCATTTGAGAGCGTGGGAATGAGAAAGGTCTGAAGGAGGGGTAACAAAAGGGAACAAAGCAATTTTTGGCCAGTTGACAGTGATGGAGAGCCCCTGTTCATCGAGCATTAGGTCAGGACAGGGCATTTTAAAACACAGAAGCAGAAGAATATATTTCCTCCTCCTCGGCAGCCAAGCAGTGGCATTAACAGGTCAGTCTCAAACACTGCAACTTATGACCACTGAAAGCAACTCAGAACCCAAGTGCAGGGTTCAGGGCTTGCAATCATCGCCTGAATCATACAGTCACAGAAGTGTTTGGATTAGAAGGGACTTTAACAATCATCTTGTTCCAACCAACCTGCCATGGACAGGCATGCTTTCCACTAAGGCAGGTTGCTCAGTGAAAGAGAACCTCCATCCTGCTTTATGTGGGTGAGAACCCAGGTGCACTTCAGAACGCTCACCCTCCCTGACCTCTCACCCCATCATGAACCTCCTCTCTTCTCTCCATACCACAGTCTTCCTTTCTCCCCTGGGGATCAGACACTGACCCCTTTTATAAACCACCGAAATCCAACTAGGTGCTTGGGTGGTGGAATGTAAGGAGCTGGGACTTCCCTGGGGAGCTCATCCCTTCAGGCAATGTCCACAGAGATTACTAGGTCAGACAACTGGTATTTTGAGCTGGTGAGAGAATGAGTGGATTACACTACTGCTGCAGAGATCTGAGCATACAGTGGTATAGGGAGCCAGGCTCATGCCCAGCCCAATGCCTCTTCCTTTCCCCAGGACATCAGGTTGTCCCTTCCAGGTGAGAGCAGCAGCACTAACTGCTCCACTGAGGTGTTTCTCCTGGGATTAGTAGATCTTTCCCTGTGGAGCACAGAGCCATGTTTCCATCCCACAGTGTGCCCATGGTGCAGGGAGGTGACAGCAGCCTGCAGTCTGCAGTGCCTCTTGGGGATGGCAGAGCCTGCACTCTTTCCACACAGAGCTCTCACACCTGCCACACACCTTCTCACATCCCTGACAACACATCAAGGCTGCCACCCACCACAATGTAGTGCCCATCTCCCTTCCTACTGCTTCATCCCCACAAACCACAGAAAGCAACTCTATGTTTAAGTGCTGGTATATGTCCTCCAAAATTTTTTACTTTTCTACTTTAACTCAGGCTCAAGTATCCCACTGAGCTCTGGGACTGGCAGGAGGTAGCTAATACATTCAAACACAGTCTGTGTCTCTGTTATAGTTTAACTTCAGCCAAAACCAACAGTCTTCTCTTACTGGCACCTGGAATCTGCTCCTGGAACAGCTAGCAAGAGCAAAGCAGTTACATGGTGGGCAGGACACTACACAATTCCTGCTAACGATTCCAGCCCTTTGGCTCTAACAGTCACAGTTCATGACCCATAGCTGCACCTGGGGTATAGGAGAGCAGAGTAATGCTGGGTGCTGAGGAGGAATCCTCTTCGGAGACAAATCCCTACCATGAGTTCAAAACTTCTACCCACAAAGGGAGGAGGTGCCTAAAGACGTCAGACAGACTTGCAGCCCTGTGACATTCCCCCACTGTTAGGCAGAGGTAATACCAAAAACAGGATTAAAACTACCAGCTGATAATTCTCCAAATTGTTTGGCATTCTGGAGACAAACAAGTGGCTACAACACTGCTGCCTCTGAGCTGCTCAGTCAAGGGTGCCCAGGACAGACTGTCACAACACTGAACCACAAAGAAATCCTGGTACCTTTCAACAAAAGACTAGCTGAAGGGAAGGAGGAACAAAAGCTATCAAACCCAATCCCAAAGGGATGGAGGAAGTGCATCTTCCCACAGTTCCTGGGCCATATGCACGTATATGGATATATAGATATAGAGATAATAAAGTTATAAAATTTGATCAAAATAAAACCAGTAAATTTACAGCCTGAAAGAGCAATATCACAGTGCATCAATGTAATGAGAAAGTCCCGTGTCCTCCCCTGCACAAGAGCACAGCCTGCCACGTTCACGGGAGTGTGGTGGGAAGTGAGCTCTCCAGCCTGCTCAGCTCAATGCTGGACAGAGTCACTGTCTCACACTCCCAAACAGGGGTTTGGATTTCTGCAGCCAGTTCTGCACAGCAGTGGCAGACAGGCAGGAACAGCACAAGTGGGCTGCTCTGTCCGCAGGTTAGTTGGCATATTGG
The DNA here is from genome assembly GCA_013399455.1 of Anthoscopus minutus. Lineage (NCBI taxonomy): Eukaryota > Metazoa > Chordata > Aves > Passeriformes > Paridae > Anthoscopus > Anthoscopus minutus. Next base: position 44,227 of record VWYI01039501.1, on the reverse strand, counting down.
CACCAGGGACACACCCCTCTGCGCTCTGGTGCTAGGCTTATATTTACTTACTTACAAAAAAAAGTGACGAAGTGAAGAAACTCAGGGGACACTATGAGAATGGGACAATGGCTGAATTTGGATCACAGGGGATAGGTTGACCCTAAGAATCTTCTGTGCTCTCCTCCTCACTTCATCATCAGAGGAAGAGCTGCCCACCTTGATGGTCCGGAATTTCAGCAGGTTTAAAGTGCTCTGAGCCTGTCGACTTTTCTTTTGGACAGGAATGGTATTTGCTTTTTCCCTCTGCGGTGTTTCTTTTGCCTCTGTAGCTCTTCTCTTCTTCTGCCCAGTGCTATCCTGGTAAGTGCTGCTGTCCTTCCACTCTGTTCTTCCCACCAGAGCTTTCTTATCTTTGATTTTCAAGGTCTTGGGCTGTGGTGCTGTGGTGCAGTCCTGGGATGAGCTGCCTGTGACTCTCCCGTTGAGAACTCCAGAGGCTTTGCAGGCATTGCTCTCCTGCAGCACTCCACCTTTTGGTCCCTTCAGAAGGTTTAAAGCACAGGTAGAAGAATCTGGTGCTTTCTTAACCAAACGCTTGTACCCCTTGCCTTCGGTTATTTTAGTGCTCTTCCCTGAAGAAAACTGTCTTGGTGGACTTGAAGTCTTAAGGAGTTTAAGGTCTGAGGGAGAGATCCCAAGATGCCCTTGTGTGTACTTGGACTCCAAACAGGATGTTGTGGTTTTCAGTGGCACCAGGGCTTCCAGAACCACCGACAGTCTCATAGCTGGATACACGTTGGGATACATGCTTGTAGGGAAGCCCACTGCTGCTGCCTTGGATGTGCCAGATCCTGTCTGCTTCAATGAGCTCAAGAGGAGATTTGTGGAATCCCCTTTGGAGACTGGCTGACTGGAGACTTTCAAAGAGCTCACTGGAATGCTGGTGGGCAAAGGGGCCACTTTTGCCACTGAGTTCCTGGCTGGACTATGAGCGGATTCAGTGGTGCTGGCACAGTTGCGCTGTGTGTTTTCTTCCATCTGACTTGGTGTGACTGCTGTGCATGAGCTATACCCATACACATCCTTACTCCTCAGAATTGTGGGCTGGTAGCCCTCCTCCTTGAGACCTTGGATGAAGGCCACCAGCTGGGTCTCTGTGTCCGAAAGGTCCTTGGACATTGGGTTGAAGACTCGGAGAGCTTCCTCCAGCACTTTCTGCCCTGCAGAGGAAATTCTTGACCAGGAATGGACAGCTTTTTCTTCCTCATTGTTCACTGCAATATTCATGGCATTAGGCAAGCAGGTGCTTCAGAAGGTTCCAAATTACTGGAAAAACAACCCTTGACACCTCAAAAGGAGAAAGAAGACAGTTAGCTAACAGCAACTGAAATGACCCAAGTTTCTAATACAAGACGTGAAACCATTAAGCCCAGGCATGGTGGGTTGCAAACATCAGGCCAGATTCTGGGCTCAACCCAAGACAGAAGGATCATCAAGAAAACCCTGTCACTCATTTATCTCCGAAATAAAACAAAAACATCTCTCACAAAAATATCCTCCAATCTTAACAAAGATTTCAGGAAATCCCATCCAGTCCACCCCAAGAAGAAGGACTCCAATGACTACATCAGCAGTTTGTTGCAGTTTGTTTCCAGTTTCAGCTGGACCCACCCCAGCTTTGGATAACCAGATCTCACTTTTCCTGGGAAAAACTGAACCCTTTCAATGTGCTCACACCACAAGCAGCACCATCGAGCCATCTCAACACTAAGAAATGCCTGAGCACTTCAGCTGCAGCCCAGCACCACCTTCAATTTCTCAGCTTCTTAACAGATGCTGCTCAAAAATTGATTCTGAGTCCCTGCCAAAGCCGCAGCTTCCTCCTGGAGACCTGGCAGTAGGGCTGGAGGCTGTACCAGTTGTGCTTCATTGATGCTGAATGCTGTGGCAAGGCAGCATTGCTCCTTGATGTTCCCTTGTTTGAATAATGGTCCACAACTTGCTGTCACAGCAAACTGGTGTTGATCCAAGGACACTTGCTGCCAAGTGAGGAGGAAGCAGGAAATTCAAGCAGGGCGGTATGAAGGAAACACACATCACCAGGGTCAAGGGTACAAAGGCCTGAGAGACAACACTGGGATCACACCCAGGGCACTGTGCAGCTGCCTGCCCAGCATAAAAGCATCAATTATTGCTTTCAATAAAAAACAGACACTAAAGGGCATCCAGGCAGGGCTTTAGGATGCACCCAGGAGAACTCTGATGCTGGTGGCCTTGCAGCTCCACAGCTGGATTCTAGACCAATAAGGTATAAAATCTTTACCTTTATTGATACCTCTCAAAATAATAATGAAGATTCATTTTCCCTGCTAAGGGAAATGCCAGAGGTATCAGAGGCAGTTTTGGAGAGGGCAGTGCACAGGCAAGAAAGCTGTGACAGAGAAGTTAAGCGCCTGAGCAGACAGAACAAGGAACTACTCATGTCCCATATTCCTTCCACAACTCTGGTCTCACCATCGCACAGAAGCAGAGCCCGTGCTGCCACCAGCTGCACAAGCAGGGAAGAGACACAAACCAAGAGCAGCCACAGAAGGGAAAACACAGGCCAGTGGGGGAGTAAGAACCTCCACATGACAGACTAATCTCAGTCAAGTGCTCTGCAGACGTCATGGCCAAAGAAGGATTTGGAGGAGGATAATGCAGCTGTTCAGAGGCAGGCGGGGGATTTCCCATGAAGGAGGGGAGGCAGGCAGGGAAGTGATTCCACAGAGCCCCAGCCAGCATCACCAGCCAGCAGTGAGAGTCACCACCTCCAAAGTGACCAAGCAGTTGCAGGCACAGGAAAGCCAGAGAAGGTGTAATGTAAATTTTGATGTGGTAGTGAGGCAGAGACCAACGAAGAAGCACAAGTAACATGTGCTCACAACAGGCTGCAAAATGGATCACCTTCAGGCTGCAGCAGGCCCAGGAGCAGCTGGGACATCTGAAGGGGTGTTCTGGCTGTGACAGTTCACGGGGACAGGACTTTCCAACATCCATCCACTTGCTCCTGTTTGGTGCAGTGCCAGCTGTACTGGAGAAACGCCAGCCACGAGCAGATGCACCCCTGGACAGTCCATCCTACCGATAGCAGGTTCCCTCACATGACACACTGCTGGGGGGCCGGGGGACTAGGGAACACAGCCCTCCAGGCACGGTGCAAGCACAGCACCGGAAGGGCGATGCTAGCACGGGTTTAGAGGCCCGGCTGTCCGAGCACAGGAAGGGCTCTCCGGGTGCACGGCAGGGGGAAGCAGTTGCCAGCAGGGCCGAGACGCGGGGCTGGGCCAGCCTATAGAGCTGAAGGCCGGTGCGCAGTCCCAAGGAGGGCTCGACGGTGCCGCCAGGTCCTCGCTCAGCCTCTCCTTTTCGCCCGCCCCTCGGCGCAGGCGATGCCCTTTCCTGAACGCCCGTCCCTCGTTCCCGCTGCACCCTCCCCAAGGCTCGGCCCGCCGGCCGGAGGGACCCCGGGGTGGGCAGGCTGCCAGGGCCGGGCCCTCCCTGCAGGGCTATGGGAGGTGATTGGTGCAGACAGGGGGTGCGGCACCCGCGCTCGGCCCGCGCCGGCTCCCGGGACCGGGGGGGCGGGGGCCGGGGCGGGGCCCTCAACGCCACGGCTCCGCCTCCGGAGCACCAAGGCCGCCCCGGTGGGCGGCTCGGCAGCGCCCTCGCCCGGGAGGCGGCGTGAGGCCCAGGCCCGCCGGCCCCAACCTACCGGCTGCCGCCAGACCCGCGCCCGCCGCTGCGCCGCACCCGCTGCTCCAACATGGCCGCCCGCGGGGCGCCGGAAGCGCCGTCTGCTTCCGCTTCCCGTCCCTTTCCGCGGGCCGCGGTCACGCCCACAGTCCCAGAGCGGATTCGGTTACGTTCCCGCGCCCGCCCCACCCCGCCCCGCCCCCGTGGTGTCTATGGCAACGGCGGCGCGGACCGTCCCTGGGCCGGCAGGGGGCGCCGCCGGCGGAAGCGGCGGAGGCGGAAGCGGCGCAGTCACCAGGTAACGGGGTCGGTATCGGGGCGATGAGCGGCGGGGCTAGGCGACGGCGGCGCCTGGTTCTGCACGTGGACCTCAACAATACGGTGGTGGTGGCGGACACGGTGACGGGGCAGGCCCCGCGAGCGGCGCTCAACACCTTTCTCAGCACCGTCACTTGGGGCCGCAGCGGGGCCGCCGGTGAGCGCCGGGGCCGGGGTAGGGGGGACTCATTGTGGCGGTAGCGGGGGCTGAGCACGTTCCTCTCTTCTAGGCGAGTGGGAGTGGGTGAGCGACCGCCCGTCCCTGCACCCACCGTGCCTCGGCGCCCTCAGCTACTACAGCTACCACGGCCGGGACCCCGCCTTCACCGAGGCCGGCCCGGGCCGGCACTTCCGCGACCTCCACGCCCGCCACCTGAGGCTGCTGGAGTGGCCGGGCCAGCCGCAGGACGCCTTGTCGGTGCCAGGGGAGCCCGGCAAACGCTACCACCTGATCCTGCCCTCCTTCTTCCGCCTCCTGGACACGCTGCACCGAGATGGTAGGGCCTTTGCCGTGGTCTTCAGGACCTTCGGTACCGACCTGCCGCGCGTCCTGCAGGCCGTCAGCAGCGCTCTGGACGGGCAGCACCCCCAGTTCCCTGCACTGCGGGATGTGGCGGTGAGTGGCGGCCCTGAGGATTCGTCGTGATGGGGAAGGGAGCCGGAGGGTCCCACGGAGCTCCCGCCACGTCAGACGGCTCCCCAACTTTCTGGCCAGACTGTTTTTAAAAGCATCGAGTTCTCTGGATAGAGCTGTTAGCTGTGGGGGAGAATGTGTATGCAGATCCTATATGGAATGGTCTCTTGGGGTATCCCCTGTTGGACAGAGGAGGGGCTGCTGCGGCAGAGAAGGGCTCCCTGGGCCGGAGCTGATCGCAGCTGCAGTTTCCTCCCACTGGCAGCACACTGGGCAAGAGCGCCGGGAATGAGCTTTAGTTATTCCTTGGAGTGTTTCAATGTAGCAGAGATTGAAATGGAGGCAATGTGCAGCTAGGAGGTCATTCCATCCCTGGGGAGGGGATGATTTTTGTTCGGGTGCATTCCATACCTCCTCTTGTCATCTTCCCAGCACCATCCTCCCACACTGTGGTGGTGGGGAGTGTCCACCATGCTGCTTGGTGTCTCTGCCAGTGCATGAAATAACCCGTCTGCTTTGGAAACTTTTCCTTCCCCATTTTCTGTGGTCCTGCAGCTCGCTGTGGACCTTACCCCTGGCCAGATACGCTGCAGCAAGCGAGAGGTGGTGCTAACACGGGGTGCAGAGCGTCTGGCCACCCGGGAAGACAGAAGAAAGCTTTACAACTACTTCAGCTCCTTTGAGGGTATTGGAGGCTTCCAAGACCACTTTGACTGGTGAGAAAGAGGTCATTGAGGAAGTGGATCAGGAATTATCTTCTTTCCTGTGATTCTCTTAGTTTCTGGGATAGCTCCTAGTTTTGAAGCCTTTATATTGTTGGGGTCCCTATCACTTAGGCACTTCCTATTTTGCTTGTGAGCAGACTGATGGGACTCCCACACCTTTCCTGAGGTCCACATCCTCTGGTGTACCTCCTGATTTTCTCCAAAGACCCCCTGATTTGTCACCTTGATGCAAAATGCCTCATTTCTAGGAGGTGGTGAGCAGCAGGACAGGACATTCTCTGTCCTGTGTCCCTGGCTCAGCGTGTGCCCTGGGCCTGCAGTAGTCTGCCATTACCTAGGAGCTGTCACCCTCTCCCTCCCCTGAGTATTGCTTCTCCCACTTACTCTTTCAGGTGGGCCAGAAATCAGTTCTCTTCCCAGGGTGGGAAGCCCCTGTGGATAGATCCCCATGATCCTGACATTCACCACATCTTCATTGATGACAACATCCGACTGGATGATGGAGACACCATTGTTCACCCCCAGGTAAGTGGCTGGAGGTCCCTCTGGCACCAGCAGCCTGCACTAGGGGTGTCCCTGGCAAGGTCAGACATGTTTTGTCCCCTTTGCATGAGGCTGCAAAGCAGGGGTCAAGGCATAGCCTTGGTGTCACTACATCCTGTGCTACCAGTGTCAGTGGCAGCAATACGCACGGAGGGTGAAATCACCTATCAGCAATGCACATCCAGGTGCTGGCTGCCTCTGCTCCGCACTGAGTCAGCTCCACGCCTGGAGGCAGCAGCAATGATATCAGGGCTGCTAACCCTGTCACCTATCTGAATGAAAGGGCAGTGTTTGTGGGGAGCACACTTGGGAAACAGAATGTTTATGCAGACAGAATTGTGCCAGGCTGTTCAGCTGACAGTTGTCAATGCACAAACAAGAGCTGTAGGTCCATGAGTGAGCCTTAACCCCTGCCTGTTTCCATCCGTATGGAGACAGTGTGGAGGGAAAATGCAGCAGCCAGTGAATTGTCTGTAGTGTTTGCCTGGGAGTGGCAAGGGGTGGGACACTCATTGGATATTTCCTTTCATACAAGCTCTCTCAGCTTACAGATTTGTAGCTGGTGGCAGAAATTGTTATTGCCTGGACAGACCTGTCAGGAACAGCATTAGTCTGTGCCCTGCCTGGTTGAGGGGAGCCTCTGAAATGGCTGCTGCATGCAGATTTGTAGCAACTGGAGCATGGCTCACACAGCTCCGCTTGCTATATTTTAGCCTCAGGCTTTTTGTCTGATCAAGGAGTTTGTCCTTTGGCATTGGTAGCCTGCGTGGCTGGTCAGTCAGGCCATTCTGCTAATCTCATGGTAGCCATGCAGCCAGCCCTGGGGCTGCTCCCACACTGAATCACACAGGTAGGATCCGGTTATGGTAGCAGCAGATGTTGTGAGAGTCTGGGCAGCAGCCAAGTATCTTCCCAGCAGGGCTCATTGTCACTGCTGGGACCTTGCTGTCCTGCAGCCAGGATCAGCAGGTGGAATGCCATTCTCCCCTCCTCTTGCACCACCAGCTCTGCAGAGCTGTTAGTTAGTGTTAGTGGTGGTGACAGAACAGCACTAGGAGTGAAACAGATTGCCAGGTGGCTTTGAGCAGGCCATGGTGAAGATCAGAAGATGAAATGTCTGTTCTGTCCTGTGGTAGCTAAAGGAAGAGCTGTTGGCAGAGGTTTGCTTGGAGTCAGCTGCTCCACAGAGTTGTTTTCTTCCAGCTGCATGGCGTGGCCTGTTTCCTTAAGGGAGCACCATGCATATGTATGACATGCTGGTTCAGAGTCAAAGGCACTTTCTGGGAGAGGGGGAAATCTCAAGAAACTTCATCCTCTGCTGCTGCAGTGGAGATATGGAGCAAATATGGCGCAGCATGGAGGCACCTGGCCAAGGGAGGGCAGGGCATGCCATGGGGTGTGTGCGTTGCTGCCAGGCTCTTTTCTCGCTGCAGGTGTTCTTGGACCAGGGCTGCAGCAGTCCCAGGAGTGTGCCCACCTCAGAGCTATACAACATTTGCCTGGTGCAAACCAATCTGCTGGAAGCCATTGCTGATGAGGACTATTTCCTATGCTGTGTGAGGAGGTGCGAGGAGAACTACGACCGCTACCTGTCTTGCATGGAGAAGGATGCCCCAAGCCAGCAGTGAGATGGACAGTGATACCACCTCATGGGGCTGAGGGGCTCCAGACTGTGACACCATCCACTTCCTGCTGCATGCAGGCAAAGTCCCAGGCGGGCTCCTGCTTCAAGCTGTTACCTCTCCAGTGTGCAATGTGGGTGTTCAGTCCTATCCAGAGCTTCTATGAGCAAACACAAGCATCCTGGGAGCTTGTGTGGTGGGATTCTTGGAGGAAATGGTTTTCTTTTCTTTGGCAGTGTTGCCCGTGGGGCCCACTTCTTCATGAGGAATGGGGCTCACCATCCCCCAGCAGTCGCCCGGCAGGTCCCTTCCACCATACTGTGATGCAGGCAGCCTCGCAGTGTTCGCACCTCCCTTCCCGCTCCTGCAGTGATGGCTGGTGCAGAGCAGGTGCCAGGGTTATCATCAGCATCCCCAGGTGGCATTTGTGGTATGGTGTTTTTGGGGGATGCCTTGTCACTTCTGTCTGTTTTTAAAGCAAACCTTTTTCGCTCATTTCTGTGTGAGTTTCCTGCCTGCCCTTGGCTGTGCCTGTGCTGGTGGGTGGGAAGCACCGTTCCCAGCGTGTTCATTTGCCTGGCTCAGCCAAGTGGGGACAAAAATGTTGGTGGAGGGTTTGAGACCCATGTGCACCTTTCTTGACGCTGCTGAGACACCCCAGCAAGGTCGTGCGCAGAGTAGGGCTGAGCTCATGTTCTGTCCCTGCAGTGGTGATAGGACAGGGGTTCTCTCCAGGTTAGGACGGTGGGTTTCCGACTCCTTGAGCCCGGCACTGTGTGGCTCTGGCATCGGCAGCGTGCAGCAGCGGAGGGCAGAGCCAGAGTCTCTCCAGCCCCTCTCTCTGCGATGGTTCCTTCCCGGCGAGGTGAACGCGGCATGGGCATGGCGGGCCGGTGGCACCAGGAGGGCCGGGCGGAGGGGAGCGGGGCAGGGCCGGGGGGATGGGGCGAATGCGGCACCGCCCCCACCAGCAGCGGGCGGGCCCCAGGCGGGCGGAGGCGCGGAGCGACCGGGAAAGCGGCGGAGCGGGCGAAGAGGTGAGTGTGGTTCTGGTCCCGGGCCCGGTCCCTGTCCCTGTCCCTGTCCCTGTCCCGCTACCGGCGGAGGTGCGGAGCGGAGCGGGCAGTCCGGGGAGCGCTTGGGGCGCAGGCAACGGGAGCCCGGGGTACGCCGGTGCCTGCGAGCTGTGGGCGGGAGCCCTGTGGGTGCGGGCTGCGGGGCAGTGCGCCGGAGCCCCGGGGGTTGCGGGCTACTGGCGGGAGTGCGGGCAGAGCCGGGGGTAAGGATGGTACGCCGAGAGCAGGAACCTGGCGGGGTCTGGTTTGTGAACGGGAAGCCTCTGCGGGGTACAGACCCGGGGGATGCGGATAGAGTCCAAGTGAGTGGGGCTGTGTACCAGCAGCACCGGGTAGCGGGAACCTCGGGAAGCAAGAACACTGGTACGTGCGGGCAGAGAGCCCCAGGGAGTGGGAGCCCAGAGGGGACGGACAGGGAGCCGTGGGGCGCAATCGGGAGCTCGGAGAGGGTGGGCAAGCAGCCCCGGGGTGCAATGCGGAGCCCCGCGGAGCAGAAGCTGTCGCACCGCCAAGGGCAGCTGGTTAGCTGGGGGTGGGGGAACGGTGGGTGCCTAGGCTCTGACTCGGATGCTCTCCCCGCAGGAGGCCGTGGGCCGGACCAGTGGCGAGCCGGGCCGGATGGGCGGCACGGCAGGGCCAGAGCCCGGGGACGCCCGGGGCGGCTGAGCCGGCCCATGGCGGAGGGCGCGGGCGCCTTCGCGTGGGCCACCTTCCCCGCCATGCCCACGCGGCGCGTGTACTGCAGCGCCGCGCACCGCGACGGGCAGCTCTTCGTGCTGGGCGGCTGCGGGGGCGGCGGGCGAGCCCTGGGAACTGCTGAGGTGCTCGACCTCCCAGCCCAGCGCTGGACCACGCTCCCAGCCCTGCCCACGCCGCGGGCTGGCGCTGCCGTCCTCGTCCTGGGCAAGCAGATCTTGGTGGTCGGTGGTGTGGATGCGCTGCAGAGCCCCCTCGCCTCTGTTGAGGTCTACCACGTGGATGAGGGCAAGTGGGAGAAGAAGGCAGCATTGGCTCAGCCCTCCATGGGCATCTCAGCTGTGCAGAGAGGTGAGGGATAGGAACATGTTGTGACTCTTGCCCAAAGTTTGCTGAGCATCCTTGGAGTCTTGGAACAACGCAGCATGCCCGGAGCCAGGGTTGGTCCCCTGTGGTGTGTGGTACCCATGTCTGCTCCCTGGACAGGGATACTGTGTATGGACCAGGTTGCAATGTGGTGGGCAGGGCAGAGGAGATGTCAGGACAGTGGTGGGAGCAGGCAGGAGTGCTGGCCACACTGGAAGCAAGAGCAGGATTTGGCAGTATGGCTGTGTTGCCATGGTGTCTCCAGGGAGATGCTACTGCTGAGAATAATTAAAGAGTATGGCCTTGTGCTCTTCTCTGTGCCTGATGCATGGGTTGGAGTGGGGTGAGAGGGTCCCAGTGTGGTCAGGGCATTGCCAGACTCAGGCCTGGCTGTACTCACTGTTCCCCAGCTGCCCTGGAGCAGTGTCTGGCTGTGGGGCTTGGCAGTACCCATGCCGCCTGCCCTAGAGGGCATTGGGAGACTCCCGGCTCTTTGGTGCTGCCCACAGATCTCCCTGCCTCACTGCTGCCTCTTTTCCAGATGGAGCTGTCTATGCGCTGGGGGGAATGGGTGCGGACACCTCTCCCCAGGCTCTGGTCCGTGTCTATGAGCCAGCAAAGGACCACTGGCAGCCCCTACCCTCGATGCCCACCCCATGTTATGGGGCCTCTGCCTTTCTGCAGGGAAACAAAATCTTCATCCTGGGTAGGTGCTGCTGTGGCAAACCAAGCATCCCCTGTGCCTCTACCCTCTCCTTCCTCTGTTCCCAGGCCAGAGAATGATCTGGTGCACCCCAGGGTGGCTCCATGCTGCCCAGCGCTGTGGCCAGTGGGCCCCATCCTGCTTGCTGAGCACACCAGTAGTGCCAGGTTGGGACACTGGCAGCTACGTCTCCTCTATGCATAGGAGGCCGGCAAGGCAAGCTGCCTGTCACCGCCTTCGAGGCCTTTGACCTGGAGACAAGGAGCTGGACACGCTACCCCAGTGTGCCCAGCCGCCGCGCCTTCGCCGCCTGTGCCATGGCTGATGGGGTTGTCTTCAGCCTGGGTGGGCTGCAGCAGCCAGGGCCCCACAACTTCTATTCCCGTCCCCACTTTGTCAATACTGTGGAGATGTTTGATCCTGCGCAGGGTGAGCTCCATGTCTCTGGGTGAGGTGGGAGCATCTTCTGTGGGTCCAGGTTGACTCTGTGGGTTGGTGAGGGGTGTCTGTGCCTAAGGAACATGATTATCTGGGCTCTGAACATAAGCCCCATGTACCCATGGTGAATCCTGCCCTGTGCTTCCCGGTCCCAGGGAGTGATTAACTCCGTGGGTTTTCTGGCCTTAGTGTGTAGAGAGGAAACCTCAGCGGGCAATGCTCACTCCCTCTCATACCCAGGTGTGTGGAGAAAGCCAAGCCGCACCATCCGTATGAAAGAGAAGAGAGCCGACTTCGTGGCTGGGTGCCTTGGAGGAAGAGTGGTGGCAGTGGGTGGCCTCGGTAATGCTGGGGGTAGGCGTGTGGCCACGTTCCCATGCCCATTCATTGTAGCACGTCAGTGATCTGCAATGGCAGTAGGCTGTGCAAAGCCAAGGGGTTACTGCAACACTGTCTGCAGCAAGATCTCTCCATGCCCTCAGAAATGCTGGGGAGATCCTACTGCCCTCTCCCACTGTCTGACCCACTGTACTCCTTGCCCCATTCATCCCCCAATCAGGCTTTTCCCAGCTCTTGTGCAACTTGCCAGGCTCACACAGCCAATGGTGGCTCAGCTCTGCTGTGCAGGGTTGCAGTGCTGCATCCCTCTTCTGAGAGAGCTGGGGAAAGGTTAGTGCTGTTACTCAGCAGAAGGGATACAGCAGGAAGGGCTGCCTGGGGAGCCAGGGCCAGCCACAGCACCCCTAGCCCTGCAGTTAGGGCTGCCAGACCCCCAGGATCACTGTGGGACTAGGGAATGGTGCTAGCTGCTTCCCTGCAGTGTAGCATTGCTGCAGTTGAGTCCTGCTGCATCTGGAGCTGCCCTCTCTTATCCCTGCAGAGTCCTGGCACAGGGAGGGGGGGAGGGTGAGGAGTGGTTGATGGGGCAGAGCCAGCAGGTGTGGCAGCAGTGCCAGCAGCCATCCCTATGGGGACTGCTAACCCTCTTGTGCCCCCACTAACTGCCTCTGGGCTCTCAAAGCCTATGCAGCTCAGGGCTCTTGTTGAGACATCAAAGGGATGTGGAGGGGGAAAGGCAGAGCCTGGGGTGGAGAGCAGATAGCTGAACAGGGGCTGATGTTGTTCTGTCTTCCACAGGGAACCAGTCCTGCCCACTGGCCTCAGTGGAAGGGTTCAGCCTCTCACAGAAAAAGTGGGAGCTGCTGCCCCCCATGCCCACTGGCCGCTGTTCCTGCTCCAGCTGCCCAACGCCCAGCCTGCTCTTCGTCATCGGTGGTGTGGCCCAGGGTCCTAGTGGCGCTGTCGAGGCTCTGTGCCTGCGTGATGTGCCCTGAATGGGACCCCAGGGACCAGCCCTGGCCAAGCACCAAGTGCCTGAAGGCAGGGACAGGATATGTGAGCACCCATGTGTTCACCCAGGGTGACCTGGCTCCAAGAAACTTCTGTTCCATGATGCCAGGCACCAGAGCAGCTGTGGTTTTGGGAATTCCCAGCTCCTGCAGCGCTGTGGCAATGAAGCCCAGGGCAAACTCCTGCCTGGTGGGATGACCATCACCAGCAGTGCAGAGGGAGCAGCAGTGGCAGGACTGCCACTGGTCTCACTGCCCTGCCTGGCCCCATCTGTGCCACGGCGTATCCGTGCCGTGTGTGTAGCAGTGAGTGCTGTGTCGTCGTAGACCCAGTTGATGTCTCATGTAGCACAGAGGTGCCCTGTAGCTCAGTGCCTGGGAGGTGATGTAGCACCTCAAATAAATGATTCATGTGGAATTTTATCCCACTGGAGTCATGTCGTCTCTGGTTATCCTACTCCAGGCAGACCACATGCAACAGCCTGTCAGGAAAACCCCTCCCAAGGGTAGAATTCAGTGACCCCTTACTGTGGAGCAAGCGAAAATCTTCTCCCCACCTCCAGGGTGAGCAGAGCAATGTGATGTAGCAATCCAGTCCCTGTTTGAAGTTGTGGAGCTAAGCAGTGGCTGTCCTGCCTTGGCACAGCCTTGTTCCTGCTTGGCCTCCTGTGGGTGAAGAGGCTGTGGGGAGTGAAGCCAGCAGCAGGAGAGGGACTTTTTTTGAAGGGTGCTACAGTGTGAGAGAGGCAGGGAATGTTGAGGGCCCCAGGATGCTGAGAAGAAATAAGAGATGCTTAATGTCAGGGGTCATTGGCTCTGACTACAGGGCTCATGGCTACAGCCCCATCTCAAAGGATGGACCATGGCTGGTGTGGGGGAGAGCTGAATCCAGCTGTGTCTAGCTTCTGTAGGCAGGAGCACTGCAATCCTGCTTACTGGCAACCAGGAAGGGAATGCAAGCTCCATACCAGTGGTGTCTGTGGGTGGCATTTTGGGGTGCACTGCAGGATCAAGGGAGGTAACACTTGCATTACCCAGTGCTATGGGCTTACCTGAGCCTTGCTGCTCTTGGCTTCACACAGTCCCACACCCAAAGCAGAAAGCTTCACTGGTACATTAGAAAGATCTCACAAGTCCACGTAAATATCAAGTACAGATGCCTGACCTTTCCGAGAAGACAGCCAGCTTGAGCCTTGGGTAGGCTGCAGAGACAGGAGACTGAATCCCATCAGTGTGGCAGCGTCTGATGCACTGCCGAGGCAGGTTTTGCCTTGTCCTGGGGGCATCACAGCATGGGAAAAGTTGGAAATGATTCGTAAAGAGCATTCAGAAGACATTTTTGTCTTGCTGCTCCATTGCCTCTGGTGCCCACCTAGCACAGTAACTGAAGAGTTCGTCCTAATGCGCTGCATGACTGTTTGCCTGTGATTTTCGAGGAAGAACTTGGGATACCTAGGCTGGTAGTACCTCAGCTGGAAGCATCCCTGCATCTGCCTCTGGAGTTGCCATAGAAACCACCATTGTGCAAGAGCCAGCATCAACAGTGAGCCCCAAATGAGACCTGGGAGGATGCACTGGCAGGGGAGGTCAGTGGTTTGTGCTGTGGTCAGGGGCTGGAGAGAAGGACACCTCTGAGCCACCAGCCTTCTATAAGTATTTCACAGCACTCCCTGGCCTGTGCTTAAACCCTGGTAGGCTTGTTCTTCTCAGGGTCCTGAAAAGTGATAGACCCCTTGCTGCCGCTTTGGTATATCTCCCCACCCTGACAGCTCTTTCCAGAAGCCACCAAGGCATGTAATAATTCCACTTCTGCTAAACCATTAGTCATGTGGGACCCTAAATCATGGAGCTGCATTGGAAACACTGGCCTGATTAGTAAGGTTTTCCCACAGGAGCATCACATGAAGGGGATAAATCAAGATGCTGAGTCGCTGGCAAATTGACATCCCTATGTGCCAACTTCATAAGCTCACTGCTGCTGATGGGGTTCCCAAGGCTACTTTTCCAAATTCAAGGTGGTGGCAGCTGCAAGAATCAGAGGATGCTGGAAGAAGCTGGAGCTCAGGAGTCTGTCACTGTTGCAGTGTTTCCAGCAGTGAGGCTGATGATCCCCCACCCCAGAGGGCTTTGCCCCTCTGTTAGCAGCACTTTGCCTCCTGCACACACTTTCCCACAGGGTCAGTGTGCCCGGCTTTTGGCTTGGCTCCTCCACCTGAGTGGAACAGGAATCTGTGACCTCTCATTAAGTGTGGATTTCTCAGTCTTTTCTATCTCTGCCTTTGAGCAAAAGACCAGAATCCCATTAGAATGAGGGGAGAAAAGTTACCAGGAAAATGTTAGAGGACGTCTCAGGAATGGAGAGATGAGGATCCTGAATACTTTTGCAGACTGGTAAGTTATTAACTGAAGAGCTCCTGTGAATTTCTAATTATATGTGCTATGAAGTTAAAAAAGTTGAGGGAAGGGATGTCCCAAGTATTTTGCTATCTATCTCCTAGAAGCTTCTGCTAATTTTTACTAAAGGAAAGACTACAAGTGTCTTGCTACCTTCCCTAATGCTAGAAGCACAGACTGTTATTTCAGATATAAGGAGAGCTATTGAGCCAGCACCTGGCAATGTAGTTAATCTCCCTAGAGTGTATTATGGATGGGGGAGATGGAAATTGAGGTAGCTGTCAGACCTATAATTAAAAAAATGTGTTTCCATATTGAAATTTCTTTCCGCTGTCAGGAGAGATGGAAATACAAAAATCTCATTTATCATATTCCACAAAGTTGCTAGACGCTCATACCAGAAGGCTCCAGCCACATCAGAAATAGGAATAGCTCTTTCTAAGTACCTAAAATAACATGTTGAGCCTTATCACCAGTACACACAGTACCAGAAATTCCTATTTACTAATGGCAGTGGAAGTACTGCAAAAGGGTACAGGACTCTACAGTCTCTTCTGTAGGGAGATCTGGGCCAACTTTTCAATCGTGAGCAATAAAATGGTGGAAAATCCCTGTTTAGGATGCAGGGCCATATAGGATCTGGATGCACAGCAAGGCTCTTGGCAGTAGTGCCATGTACTGGCCGGTGCAACAGAGCCATAGGCAGTTCAGGAGCAGAACAAGGCTTTTATTCACTTAAAAATCATGATAAACATCAGCATTGCCATCAGCTTGGCATTCTGGAGGAAGGTTTGCCTTACAGCCCATGTCTGCCTTGGACAGCCCAGCCACTACCCCATCCCTGAAGCAGGGTCCAAGCTGCAACTCTCTACTCGGGTCCTAGAAAATCAGCTCATCAGAGTCTTTTTATTTAGCTGGGAGGTGTCAAGCTGCCTTCATTAATCCAAGCTATTTAAACCAACTCTAGTGCTGTAATGTCAAGCAAAGCAATGCAGTGAAATTGCTCCAATAAGTTTTTTATGGAGTGAAAGGCCAGAATTTAATTTTTTTTATCTAAAGTGAAACATTTATCTACACATGATTTGATTAGGAAACCAGATATCTACATCAAGAAAACCATTATTTTGACACCCCTGAGCTCTGGTCTGCCTTTAATACTAAAGGCAAAAGAGAATTAAGGGGAATGTAAGTAATTTCCCTGATCTATCCATGAATTTATGTCAACCTGATTTCTGCAGTGGTTCTGCTTCTGGAGTATCTTCAGAGCCAGGAAACAATCATTTTAACTAGTGCTGAAATAGTTTTGAATTAAATGAGGTAAAAATAGGCAAGCAGGCATGCCTGTTTTACATTCTTAAACACAGGGGCTATAGAACCACAAGGCAAAAGATCCAGTAAAACCATATTTGAGAATGTTTCTCTGGGGAATGTTTAGATGATGCTTATTTTTGCTATACTTCTGATGGATGAAATTAAATCCTTCTGCATTTCTGCACCAGAGGTATTTACATGAGAGACTGCACAGCCTCTGCAGATGAAGGAAATGAGTGCTATGGCTGCCATGCTCCTATGGGAGCAGCCCTCAGTGTGCCAGGTTCCAAGCTTTCAGCTTTCTCTTCCTCGCAGTGTCCTGTGATGACCCCGTGTGCCCAGGGCTGTGCTTCCAGGGGAGGGGCAAGGGCTGGCTTGCAGAGTGACTGGAGCTGGGGGCTGATCTTGGGTCCATGGCCACAGAATGAGATCCAGAGACAACCTCCCCCAGCCTCAGGGTGAGATCCAGGGACCCTCAGCACTAAGGTGAGCGGTGGGACCCTCAGCTCCAGGGAAGGAGCCAGGGACACTCAGCCCCAGGGTGACCTCAGGGACCCCCATAGGACCTTGAG
Organism: Anthoscopus minutus; assembly: GCA_013399455.1. Lineage (NCBI taxonomy): Eukaryota > Metazoa > Chordata > Aves > Passeriformes > Paridae > Anthoscopus > Anthoscopus minutus. The sequence continues at coordinate 27,763 of VWYI01039501.1, read as the reverse complement.
GTATCTCAAGCCTCAAGGTGAGGTCCAGGGGCCTCCAGCCTTGAGGTGAAATCCAGGGACTCTCAACTCCAAAATGATCCCAGGGACCCTCAGCCCTGAGGTGAGATCCAGGAACCCCCGTAGGACCCCACCCCCCAGGCCTCTCAAGCCTCAGACTGTGATCCAGGAACTCTCATTTTGGGGTGACGCCAAGGACCCTCAGGCCTAGACTGACCCCAGGGACCCCCAGCCCTGAGGTGAGATTCAGAAACCACCAGCCCTGGGGTGAGACCCAGGGCCTGCCCCAGGGCACCGAGGCCCCTCAGGCCCCACAGGTGGTTGGCTGCATCCCAGGTCTGCTGTGGGCCTGCAAAGCTGTGTCTCCCTGGCTGTCCCCACAGCCACAGGACACAAGTGACGCTGTCCTGAGCGGGACTGGTCGTCATCTTCCATCTCCCTCCTCCCTGCAGGGCACTGTGGCACCATGGCCGCTGCCGGCAGGGAGAGGCCATGAGAGTCGGGGCCATGGTGTTGTTTGGGGACTCCCTGCCAGGGTGTCAGCCCTGAGAACAACATGAACTTCAATGTCTGGAACATCAAGGAGATGCTGAGCACACCGACAGCCCTCGGGTGAGCATGAGTGGGGGGAGATAGGGAGGGGATGGGGTATAAAACCAAACACTTGGCAGGAGTGATGGCAGTGAGGTGAAACGTGTCCAGAACTGATCTGTGGCTGATTAGGGAAATCGAATGGGAATTCATTTGCCTCCCTGGGACCCTGTTTATGCCCACAGCCTGCCAGCACCTCCAAAGATCCACTATTGGTGGGAATCTAAAAATTAGCATCGGCTGGAATCTGTACTCTTGTCCATTCAGGGTGTGTTTGGTGACAGCCCTGTGAGCTGTCCTCATCTCATTGGATCAGTTAAATGTTCCTCTTGCCTCTGCAGAGGGCAGATAGAACTAATTGTGATGTGCAGTATTACTGCACATTATGTAACTCAAAAATTATTCCGGATCCTGCATTCATACACATGGCTTGTTTTTTCCCAGCAGTAGCCAAAAAGCAGCTAGAAATCCCCACATCTACAATGAAACAAGAAATATTCAGATGTAAACATCTTGAGGGAAAATATGTAAGACAAGCTGCAGTTTGTATTTCAGAGCATCCTTTGTATCACATGGCTAAAAAAGGCAGTGGGACTCATACCCTGTTTGACTCCAGAAAAGCTAATTGATGAATTTGGTATTCTGACCCTCTGTTAGTTAAATAACCCATTTACATAACTAACTTGTTCAAATTCACAGTTTGAGTTATACTGTCTATTTGGCCAGATGTTACCACAATGAAAACATAATAGTAATTTTCTTGCCTATTATAAAATTGCTTGTCATATAGATATGAATTAATTGAATTTTGCACAGATGCAGGGGGCAAAGGTGAGCCAATTCAGGGAAAAATGTGTTTATATCTGTCACTGTTTTGTCTTTATAACCGAGCATTCCTTAACTCTATTGTGTTCTTGGTATTGTTGCGAATAAATTCTTGCAAATTTTTTTTTTGAGGAGTTTATTAGTTTTCAGTAAGTTGTTTCTGAGTCTGAAAACCTGTGACTTTCTTTCTGGTCAGAAACTGAGGAGGGGAAATTTAGAGAATATATGAAAAAGACATAATATTATATTAAAAAGATATAATTTCATTTTTATATTATCTACAAGATATATATATTTTTTAAAAAAATAAATAATTCTATGGAGTTGTGCCATAGGAAAAGAAGTGACTGGAAGAAGTATAGATGCCTGTTTGGAAAGGGTTCACTTAAATTTCTTCCTTCTACAAAGCAGCCTGTCACCTACAACATCTTCCCTTTTAGCTCATTTATTAATGCAGGAAGAAAATATAGGCAAGATTTTAACACCCACTCCTCAGCATTCCACATTTTTTACAAGTGAGTTTAAAAGGGTTAGATAGGGCATAAAATGTTACTGGAAATGCAGCTGGGTTTTTAGAGGAGGTAAGGAGGGGGGAGAAAATTTTCTGTGGACAATTAACTTTTTCTAAAGGAAGGAAAAGTTTCCCACAGGAACCTATGTGTGTGTGTGTGTGTATTTGAAATAGAGGTAAAAAAGTGTAGATTACTTTTCCCTGGCTCACTTCTATTACTAGAAACCTTTCCCACCACAGGAGGGTATGCTGTTTAATCCCCAGAAAACTCTTTCAGGGAGCTTTAAAGATGAAACATAAAATCAGTGTATAATCTAGGCAGAGTATGACTCACCGTGTGAGTTCTTTGCAAGTTTGAGTCAGGGTATTACTTCTGAGAGCATCTGCCACCAGGTCCCCAGGAAATGCAGAGCTCCAGTGATGCATTGCCCTCACAGCCACAGCTCTGCACAAGCCCAAAACTGCTCTGGGTTTTATTTGTTAATTGTCAGACACACAAATACTTCTCTGTAACCCTAAGAGCCTGAGAAATAGGGTATGGGGAACCAGAACCCCTGTTCCACCTGGTTTAATGTATGAATATTGACATAATAGAGATACTAGAAATGAAGCAGAGGAAATATTATCGGGTTGAACAATAGTATCAAGGTGCCAGTTATTTTAGAGGGTGGAATGGGGCCACATGACAGCTATACTGGGAAAGCATGGGCTCAATTGAATGTATTGACAAAGGACACAGTTTTTATGGATTGAAGTGCCAGCCTTCATTAGAGAAAGTGCCACATTAGAGTGGCGCTGCCGCCTGCCCAGCCAGGAGGGCTGGCAGAGAGAGATCACAGAGGATGTGAGAACAGCAGCCACAAAAGCAGTGATACTTCAATCAGCCTTTGATTGACTGGATAAGCATCACAGGGGTGTGATGCTGAAAGTACATTTTCAGACACCATCAATACCTGCCTTGGCCAGGGAGCTCGCAGGGGAGGAGACAAGTTTTGCCTTGGTCCTGAACTGAGCACAAGATCCCTGTTCAGGCTATTTACTCTTGTAGTGTTACCATGAGAGCGGCAGTAGGGAACTGGAGTCAGTATCTCTGCAGGAGCAGCAGAAGCCAAAAAATCCACTACTGTTAATGAAAAGAAAAAATACACTGGAATAGTAATAAGAAACCGCATTAAAAAATAAATGAAACTGTACAGCCCAAAGGGTTAAATGCTTGCCTGAGGCAGAAAGATTACTTAGACTTGATTATTCAGATTTGAAATTGAAGTTACGAGAAATTTCTTGTACCACAAGAAAAGAAGTAATGTGCTAAATGCATAAAAGCTACTGATATACTGACTTCCAAAGACATCAGAAGCAGAAAGCCTGCCAGAGTGTGTAAGGCCAAGAAATTATGAAAATATTAAAGAGGCATTCTAAATGGATGTTTGAAGTTATGGCCTACTTGGGCTACTACTCTCTAAGGTTTATTTCTGCTATTGAGAATAACTTCCAAGTTTAAAAACCTTTCAATCCATTATCCCACAAAATTCCATCCCACATCACAAGGTCACACATTTTGAAAGCTGCATTAAGTTTTGAGAATAAGCAGAAAATGAAGGAGACAGCCAGGACAAAGACCAGGAGAGCAGTTGTAAAATTCCAGAGCCTCACAGGAATGAGAAACCAAAGCTGTAAGTTCAGGCTGGAAGATGGCTTCAGGGTAGAGAGGGGTGTGGCAAAAAAAATCCCTCTCTCCAGATGCCTAACTTTTAATATGGTCGGGGATGCATTTTGTGGGAGCAAACAGGGGTACTCTGCAGAAATCCCAATCTCTTCTCAAGGCAAAGGTTCTATTGTAACTGGCAACCAGCTCAGGACAAAGGGCTAGCATGGATTCCAAGGTAAGGATATCTGGGCAGCACTGAATCACAGCTGCATGAATCATGAATAAACTCACAGAAAGTAAAAATGACCGTGAGAAATTAAAGACCGTAGGGATTTTGAACCTGAAATCTGGCAACTGGAGGGAGTGTTTGAGCTGAATAACTGAGAGGAGTTTAATCGTGGTTAATGCCTTAGGGCCAGTGCCAGAATCCATTTGTAGAATTTCCTTTTAGGATGTGGTGCAGATTACTTGCAGCAAGCAGGTCATGCCATTCCAGAGGACAGGAAGCAGAAGAGTAATTTTCTGCTGTGACTGTTTCCAGTGAATACATGGCAAACAGCTGAAGGCTGCAATAGCAGCTTAAACTCCCTGATATAAATTCCTTCACCTCCTCTTCACCCAAAGCCAAGTCTGGTCCTTGCTCATTTGCTGAGCACATTGACACATTGGCAGGCATCTGTTAGTGAGGATGCAAGGAGTAGAGCAGAGCCAGGGCCAGTTCCTATAGATAAAGGCTAAAGCCAGGAGGAAGAGCAAGTGAACGGCAGCTCCCAGATTCTAAACTGGATTTGTTGTGATTCACCCCTGGTCCTTAAATGAGGAGGAGCAGAAAGGGCTGTGAGATTTTCTGGAGGGGAACCAGGAGAAGAGAAACTTTATGGCACTGATCCTACTCAAGACACTTATACTAGGAGGGAAAGATCTCTTCTTTGGGAAAGAGGCTTTACTGCACTTTGAAGATATACGTCAGAAAGGTGTAAGTGAGCTTCACCCATTGTGCCTGAGAAAAAACGGGATGTTGGCACAGGTTCAGTGGGGATGACAGAACCAGAGAAAATCCCTTGTAGCAGCACTGCAGATAAATGTTACTTTGCAAATTGTAGAAATCTCAGTTTGCTTTTTCAAATCTCTTAAGCCTTGGGGTTGGCACATTAGGATGGATCCAAACAACAGAATATGAATATCAGGTTTTTTTAAAAAGAATGATGAGGCCTATGGCCATTTACAGTTATCAAGCTTTAGTTTGTCAATGTCCCTAGAACATCTAGGAAACATAAGAAGAGGGTATTTATTGCATGCCATGTTTGTTTTGAAGTAAGGCCGAACCTTTGAATGAAAGGTGAATGTGATTGCGTTAAAATATTTGGAGTGAAAATCAGAAAAATTAGAAAAATGAAAGAAGCCCCTGAAAGTTCTAACTCCTTCTATAAAGGGAGAATTTCCACTAACAACAAGGAAACAGATACTGGGAAGATCTAGCTGACCCGCCAGATATGCAGAAGTCTGCAGATTTTTTAGATCACGCTCATACCACAAGAAAGGGTTGGAGATGCCCATATTGCAATATCTTGCATTAAATTAGGTAGGAAAATGAGATCATTTCAGCATCAGTCAGCAGAGGATGATTTACCATTTTTTATGGAGGTGTCAAGAACTTGTTTTACATACCTAAAGTTGGTTTTACTTTGGATGCATATGCTAGTGCCAGTACCAAAAGAATGTTATGGGAACCAATACGCAGACAATTTGGGGCATGGCTTATGTTAGCAGAAAGCCAGAAGTTCTCCTGAGGTAAACTATTGCACTCCTCTCTTAGGAGGGACTGCTAAGTGGGATTACATACCTGGGATATTTCCTGGCTGTTTATGGGAAAGGATTTATATTTAGGACAGAACATGCATCCCTGCATTTCAGGCATTCTGAAGTGAATGGTCAGCTGGTTAGAAGAGCTGGAGTTGCCTGATCATGGGTCTGATCTCACAGGTGATCACAGTTGTCTGATCTCTGTCAGACAGACCTGTTTCAGGCCTGGGCCAAGCTCATGGCTTGCCCAGATGGTCTTGTTAGTAAATTAATTGCCAGCAGTGTTAAGCAAGGGAGAAAGAAATACATTGCTCAGGGGAATTAATGTATTCAAAAGAGACATCTGTTTCACCTCCCCCTCTAATTTGCAAAAGAGCCATCATTCCTAAACCAACTGCTGAAGTAGTGGACTTAAGACAGAAAAACTGGGCTCCAGAGCAGCCAACAGCTGCCTTTGGTTGTAGTACAGAGTAAGCCTAGGGAGTCCCTTGGCTCATAAAGTCCTCTCAGCTCAATACTCCTCATAAAATCTTTGTTAAAAGAATCTTGTGCTTCAGGTATTAAATAACATGAAGCGCCTGAGAAAAAGAACATATTGCAATTGGTGTGATATTCACCAATTGTACCTGACACTTTCAAAGAGGGTTTGTCAAGACTGTAAAGCATCTAAATATTATAGAAACCTTTCTCAAACTAAGAGGGAGCTTTTTTTTGTCTGGAAGACAGGAGGATTTAGAAAAGTGGTGCAGGAGATGTGCTACTCACATTGCAGGCAGGGGCTCTGCCTGTGTGGGGTCGTGGCAGCCCATGTGCTCACATCTCCCCCACATATTGCCTGTAGATTAAGAAATTTTTTTTTTACAAAGCTTAGCTAAGACGGAAACAAGAAGCTGTGCAAGTAAAATTGTTCAGATTTTTTTCTTAGCAAATTTGGAATCCAGTGGGAGATTAAGGGAGAAGGTTTGAATTCTGACACACTTATCAGGCTTTTTGAGACTCCAGAAACCCATACCTCATCTATTTTTGCCTGCAGCTCAGTGTACTCAGTGAGCTTAAAGCCAAAAGTATTAATATGATACTGTCAGTGACACTACTATATAATGGAGACTGAGGAGTTCAAGCACTGCTGCTAGATCCTTTCCCTGTTGTGCCTATGATGATGTTTGGGCTCATTCCAAAACTAGGGATTAACCAAACACATCACAGCTAATAAATGTTGAGGTGATCATCTCTTGTTATACGCATGAGTTATTCTCCTGTTCCTTCTCCTTTACTTGTATCATTTGATACGGAAGAAAAACCTTGTGCAAATTTTTCAATAATAATTTTAATTTATTTTGGTCTCTAGTTCCCATTCCAAAGGCAGCAACACATCTATCCATCTTGGTAGCTCAAAAAAAGCAAGAACTGAGAATATAAACCTGGCACAGCTTTTTTAGTGTTTGGTTCTAACCTAAACACTCTGCCAGACCCTGTAAATGTGGAGCAATACTTTCCTGTGAGGGTAATGAGGCACTGGCACAGGTTGCCCAGAGTAGCTGTAGATGTCCCATCTCTGAAAATGTTCAAGGGTGGAAGGGATGGCGCTTGGGACAGTGGGACAGTGGAAGGTGTCCCTGCTGTCCCGTGGCAAGAGGGTTGGAACTAGGCTATCTTTAATGTCCCTTCTAACCCAAACCATTCTACAATTTTTTGTGAACAGTGAAAGAAGTCTTTTGTATTTTTGCTAACAAGAAATTGAAGCCAGCCTCCAAACAATGAGAAGAAGTGCAGCTGTGCAGGGAAACCCTTGTCTGAGGGAAGCTGGTCCTGTGCCACAATCCTAGTCCATAAAGCAGGAGAGGAGTATAAGAGTATATCTGGAGAGTAGAATCAGAGCAACACAGCAGAAAATCAAGAGTATCTAGAAAATATTTATTTGAGTAATGCTCAAGGGAAAGAAATGCACTTTAGAGTAGGGTGTTAGTATGTTTGAAATACTTCCAACAGTTCATAACATTTCGTCCAGCCACATGCTACCTCTATTTATTTGCTGTTCTACTGTGTTGGACTTATGGCATCTAAAGAATAAATGCCCAATAAACGTCAACAGAAAGGTTTATTCTCTTGGAACTGCCTTCAAGTTTATCAAACCAACACCTGAGTTACAACAGAAATTGTTACCCAGCGTAGCCAAAAGGAAGGGACCCAGCACTTGCTAGGAGCCCCAGGTGTCTCTTTAACTAAGACTGATTGACAAGGCAGGTAGGATGATCTATGTTAGATGCCCAGTCCTGGGTTTGGTCTTCTGCCTGCAGGACATGCTGGAGAAACACCTTCACTCCTATAAGGTGAATGTGAAAATACCACACTCTATTTGTGTGGATGTGCTAGTTTAAGATAACCTGTCTGGTTTATCTTATAATTCAACCATTTGCCATTATAGGAATAGCACCTTCCAAACAGAGAGTAAAAATTAACATGTTGGGGTGGGCCACAATCAAGCAGTTCCAGCAGGCCAGGTAGGGAATTTTGTTTGGCTTTTTAATTGCTCCAAACTCATTCACATCCCTCTCTGCACCATTTCAGGCCTAATAAGTTTTCCATGCGGAGCAGCGCTGCCAGTGACTACTCGAGTCTGAGTGATTCTCAGCTGCTCTTTGGCTCCCAGGTCTGCCTGGAGAACTTGCAGTTGGCAGCAGCACCACTGGAGCTGGGCACGCAGCTGGGACAGCAGAATTCCCAGGATGTGAGTCTCACTCTCAGTCAGCCCTGTGCAGGCACACAGCCACCATTCAAAGTTAATAGAAAATGTTGAAATCAGATGGTAACATTTGCAAATGTCAGTAAATGCTCAAATCATCTTCTTCCTACATACACATACTTACTGTGACAAGACAAAATAGCAGCTTGGTCAGATGAATGTGGTATTTATAACAGATTGCTGTAAATGATTATTGGGATAGGTATTATTTTCTTCAATCATATTTTTTTAAGTTACTAAGATAATATGAAATTATTCTCAAGCTAATGTCTTTAGACAACCTACCTAGCCAAGTTAGAATATTACACCTATTTTTCTTTCAAAAATGATGTATTTAATTTCCTTAGCTTTCTGCAAGAATGAGAGCTACTTGGTGTTTGCTTCCTGCACTGACAATGACCTTGCTGCATTGTTATGGTACATACTTGGATGGTTTTGGATAGGTATGAAGGGTTTCTATGCTCATAATGTTCCTCCTACAGCTCATGGTTCCTGATGTTACCAGCCGCCACTAAAATACTTCCTGTATTGCTAACAGAGAGAACCAGATCTGAATAAACACACCTGGAGCAAAGACTAGGAAAGAGCAGTGGTGCCAGCTTGGAGGCCCCAGGCTCTCCTTTGGTTCCAGATGCTAACTGCTGTCCTGTTGTTTTTTTGCCTAGGAGCAGTTTTTGTCAGACACAAAACAGTAAACTCGCTTTTCATGATGAAAAAGAAAAAAATAATGGAATTTGCATTCTTTTATGTTTAAAGGGAAAGTAATTTCCATTTTGGTTGGTTACACAATGTCTGGAAATTTTCTAGAATGAAGCTTTCATATTAATATTAAATTTCTTGTTCTAAAATGTGTATTGGAGCATGTGAAAAACTCATCTACAGTCTGTCGATATTGCTAGTTGGCAAAGAAATTGATGTCATCCACTGGCAAATTCAATAGGATGGTGTTTTTTAGATTCCTGTACAGGTAGATTCTACTGACAACTGAAGCTTTTCCACAATTCCTGGAACACTGAAATTCTTTTATAGTCTCTGTCTTGAACAAAGAAGAGGAAAAAATCCTGTACACCCTATAATTGTAGCAAACTGAAAATCCTCAAGTCAGAGAGAAAAGTCTGTGTCTGGAGGAATTTGGGCTGGGTCCCAGTTGCACAGGGAGTTGATCTAATGAGGCACACTAAATGAGGCATAATCTCACAAAATTCTTAATCTCCTCATCCAATATAATCTGTCATGTCCAATCACTGTGATGTCTGTCTGCAAAGCACTGGATGAACAAATGGTTTCTTCTAATTAATGTTCTGATTATTTTTGTACTTTAGCATTTTTCTTTTGTTTGTATCACAGAGTGAGCCCAGTATTTTTACCAAATACCAGACGAAACCACAGTTATTTGATGAAGAAACAAGAGAAAAAGGTTCTCTTAATTTTGGTGCAGGGAGAGTGAAAAGTGTATTGGAAAACTTTGAAGCGAATAAGAACAAAATAAAGGATAAATATGACTGGTATGTAGACATCCACTGGAAAGTCTTTCCATTCTGGTGGCTAGAACTTTGTGCAGCTCCTTCTTCCTCTCTTACAAATCATACATGACACAGCTGCATATTTCCCCAAGAAAAGTATTTTCAGGTTTTAAATAATTTCTAATTGGAAAGAATCGCAAGTTAAGAGAATAGGGTTTATTTGCAATCTGTGTAACACATTCAGTCGCAAGCCCCACAGAACAGCAAAACTCTAACCTGAATTTTACCTTTGTCCTTCTTCGTCTAATCAGCACTGTTTCTTTTTCTCTATTGATTCTATGTTAAAACCCTTATTTCTCAATATTTTGTATGCTATGTGGGGGCTGATAAAAGGGACTCTGAGGTTGCCTTCACATTTGGGCCAGATGAGGGGATCGTCAAACACACTTGTGTGCAGATTACATCTTTATAAACCTGTATATAACTCAAGAATTTTATTTCCAGCCAATATTTTTATATATTGGGGTTTTTTTTGTAACAGACAAGTATTATTTTCTAATGTAATTTGCATCTGCTCTTTGTCAGATGTCAGGAATTACATGTACCTGTAGGTCCTGAAGGACTTTAAGGAACAAGCCAGCAATTTGAAGCTCAAAAATGAAATATGGCAAACTCCTCAGCGCACCTATAAATAATTCTTACCACTGTACATTTTGTAATGTTAAATCCAAAGTGAAGTGTGTTTTTATTAAAAGCCTTTGGTCAAATCTGGCTATGTATCTCTCTTGATTTTCCAATGGGTTTGATGTTTCTGATAAGATTTTATTCTCTATTGCCTATTAGAAGAAGTAATGCTTAAGGGAGGATGAAATGAGAAAGTAATTTTAAATGTTTAGGCATCACTCGTAATTATTCTTTGTTGTTTTTTTAAATACTTTTCTTTATACTCCTTCCTATACTCCAGACTTGCTTCCAGCTTAGAAGCCTGTTTTTAGAAATAACTATATTATCTTTGCAAAGAGAAGTGTATAATTTATCAGTTTGTATCCCCCACAAGTTTGACTAAGAAAATGAGTATCTTTCTTTCCATAAGGCTAGAGAGATTTCAGAAGCACTGCATAATTCTCACAACTAGATTTTACCTGCCCTCTGCATATTTTTGGCTGTTGTAATTTAGATCAGTCGAATGATTGACTTAAAATTACCTGAATTGTCAGAGAGGAAAAAATTACCACTTTGCTTAGCAATCATCCCTGCATTTTGGTGTGACAGGTTAATCATGAACGTAAGCCTGGTTTCTTATACGCTGGCTCAACTTAAAAGGAAGCATAACAGAAACCACAGGCATAATCTCAAGAGAAAAGGATTTGCAGTATTTTTTCATGCCTCGGCTTTGTTGATTCTGAAGCTTTTCCCATGTTTTTCCCAGTTATTTTAGTCCAAATACAATACCCATGTATCGCAGCAACTGGCAGGTCACCACACAGGCTGGGTCCTTCCGGAGCAGATTACACCGTGATCACACCAGCATCTAATGGCCAGTTGTGCAAATGCCAACTAAAAATCTGAGAGAGAGGCCAAAAATCTGAGAGTAAAAACCCCATAACTTCATGTATATGACATATACAGAGATGTGGGTATATGTGGTTTTTTCTTATTTTACATTGCAGAGTCGATGTTTTCCTAAAACAATTTCAAAGGGTTATGCACCCTGAAGTAATCATGTTTCTGTGCTAACATATCATACTACACCATGCCACGCAGTGTTTCCTGTCTCATTTTTACAGTGATCTTTTCAATTTTTGTACAAATCAGTAACTTACATTTCTGGTTCATACTTGTTGAGTTTTATCCATTTTAGTGAAGTCCTAAGCTCCTTTATTTCCAGCATCAAAGACAGGCTTCAAGAGGTAAGTTACTTCAAATTCAGAATGTAAAATAATGAAGAGTTAGAAATACTGCAGAGCATTCAGGGTTCATTTTCTCTCCTTTACCATGCTGATATATAAAATATCATATTGTGTGTCTTAAGCACTCAATTACTTTGAGCCAACAATTTTAAGGTTTTTATTGCATATACTATTGCCTTTGTGGCCTTAGGCTCAAGGTCTTTCGGGACTTGCCTCAGAGCCAGTGGTGGAATTTCTCTGGGTCTCAGGAACAAAACAAGCTGTAGTGGCAGCCGGTGAATATCAGTTCTTTTTCCCGTCTGCCTGAAGAAAGCAGTCTACTCTCAGGATTTGTCATTGTGGTCTGAAGATGAAGATCTCTCCCCCAACACTTCTATAATTAATTTTATTATTATTTATCCTATTTTACAGATCAGTATATCTTTTTTGAAATCTGTTCAGATTTCATGAGCCTTTTGAGGCATCCCAGATCTTCTTTGGGGTTGCAACCAACATCTGGAAAAATTATTCCAAGTGATAAAGATAAAGAACCATTTTCAGGCTGTTCCATTCCATGAGTTGCAGTCATTGTTCTGTGGCATTTTGCAAACAAAGAAAAGACAATGTTTTAATTTTCCCATTTGTCTTTGGTTTTGCAGCTGAAAGTGTGCTTTGAGAAGTCTGAAGAAATATTTGATTCCAAACTCAAATCCAGTTTGGTTTGCCTTGAAACCCTTTCCAAGACATGTAAGTCCTTCCTGTGTTCCAGTTAACAGCCGGGGGCACAGTCAAACTGCCAAATGTCAGTGTGTTGTTTGGAGGCTGGGGTGAACTGGGCAAGTCATGCCACTCACAGCTGTTGTCCCTAAGGGAGAAGAGAAAATAAGACTTATCCATGGTATGGAGTTGTCAGCTTTTCTATTCCAACTCTCTAATTTTTTCATTTTCTCTGATCTCTTGTACCTAGGTGTTGCATGGTTAGACACTGTGTTCAAATAGATAAAGACACCTTGATTTTTCTGTTTTACCTGTAGCACAATAATTTTTATACTATCTGGAGTATTAGTGGAATGCACGGTAAAAATAACTTTGTTATTTATACCCTGAGTATCCAGTTTCAATTTTTAAGGCTTTCTTGGATTTTCATATGTTATTTTGAAGTCTTCCGTTGCTTCCCTGTGCTTGAAGTGATTAAGTTTTGAATGAAAACAAAACTGGTACTGCTCACTTCTTGAATGAGAAGCACATAGTGATGCACACTATTGCCATGATAAAGGGTGATCTCTAGAAAAGCTAATAATGTGAAATACTTTTGAATAACATTTCTCTGAAGTGGCTAATCACAGAAATCTTTACCGAGGGAAAGTGCTTCAAGAAATTGCTTCTAATTTAGCTTAGACCTGAGCCTTTAAGAGTACATTAATTTTTAACACTGGTGTGATGCTTTATCAACACCCTGTCAGGACTGCGCAGAGCTTGCTCTACTCTGTACAAGAACAAGAGACCATTTTCAATACACACAAGAAACGTGAAGTAAGTTGTATCTTGTGAGATGAAGGCAGCAGACCTTCACAAAAGCATAATGGCATTCACTGTGTGGCAAAATTTGGCTTCCACAAAGCACATATTTGACAGATAGCTTTTAAATCAACAGAGCCCTCTCAAGCAAAAAGAGTAGAGTCTGATGCATTATGCTGGAGGCCATGATAGGCTGTACATTTGAAACACCAATCTCACTGTACTAAGAACACTCTTTTGCTGTGCTTGGCAAGTGCTCTTAGAGGGACCCTAATGTAAGCAAGTATCTGTCTGCTTTGGCCAGCACAGCAAATTCCTTCTTATATATTTTCCCATCTCCTAATTACTTCAGTATCATAACCTGTCCACTCTGCTGCAGGGTTTTGCCTAATTTCACATACCTCATGTACAGAAATTGTTGTCATGGCACTGAAAATCAAATCTATTGTTCATGACTCCCCCTCTTCATTCCATACCATTTACTCAGCCGTCCTGTTTCCTCTCCATAGCCATTTTAAATGAATGTGCCTTGAATGATATGGGAAGCCTCCCAGAGGTGCATGCTGCTAGATTTTCAAAGCAATTGAAAAGAAATATTGGCACTTTCTGTATTGCATCATGCTGCAGAATGTTGAAGATAAAATGAAAATCATCACAAGCTGCACAGCCTTGTTCTTTTTATATTTCTTGGAGGTTCATCAATCACTGGTTAATTGCAGATAAACACTGTCATTTGACTAATATCACAGTGACGGATAATTAAGTTCCCACTAAATAGGTACCTATGCTAGTGCCTTGAGAAAAGGCAATTCCCTTGAAAAACTGGTATAAAATTCCAAAATGCAGGTGATGAAGAGCTAAATTCAGAGCTAATAAAGTTCTGAATGCCAGTGAATGATTATGCAGTACCTTGGGATGTGGATGACATGGCAGAGACATGTTAAATCATTGGCAGTGGAGGATTTCACAGGTAGGAGAGGAATGCAGAAGATGAAGAGAACTAGTGCACCAGGACTTTGCGACAGCTCTGAAAAGCAAAGGAGGGTGGAACTTGAAATCAGGTCTGTCTTTATTAAAAGCTTATAGGGAGTATCACAGGTTGCATTTTTAGCAATGGGTAGCAAGCACATTTGGTATAGCCTGCATAGCCACCAGGCAAGAACAAAACAGAAAGTATTTTTCAAAATGTATTTCCAAAGCATTCCTAAATGCTGTTAGACTGGCATGGTCTGTGCAGTAAGATTTTTTAAAATGTTCTCTTTTGAGTGTCCATACGTGCTTGCACACATTGGATAGACCTGTGTCTGACACTGGAGATGAGACAAGGTTTGGCTGAGCAACTTCCACAGAGACACAGGTACTCTGTGCCTTGCTCATCTCGATATGCAGTGCACAGGGATGTAAAGAGGCAGACAGACCTTGTGGCCTCAGTTCTTCCACCTTATATACATAAAAGTTTCACTGCTTGACCTGGCCAGACATTGTTTGCTCTTTCCTTCTGCTTTCCACTAAGTAGTTAATTTCTTTTTGTTTTTTTCACAATTTATGTACCTGCACGTCTATCAAAGCCTTCCATTTTTTATACAAATGCCAATTTTCACCACTCAGCCCTCTGTGCTGCTTTGCTGTTCTGGTATCTGGTAGTTCCAGCTGTAACAGCTCGTAAACAGCCGAGTCCTCCACAACACCTTGTCTGCACATGAGCAGCATCCTCCCAGCCAGCATGCCACAGCAATCCTCTGATGCACTGCCATCAAGGGTGACAAAGTAATGTGCAATATGTCACTTACAGGGGTATGGGGCGATGCATTTCTCTGACAAGGTCCGGTGCCCCGTGAGCAGTTTTCAAACAGGACTTGCTTCCAGACTTCCCAGGCCCAGCACCGGCTGGCAAAGTTTCCAGGGGAAATGGCTGTGTTTAAAATGATGGGATTTGAGATTGTTTACCTTGAACTGTGTGATCCAGACTGGGACACCCAATTCAGACTCCCTTATGGCCTGTACGGACTGAAAAGTCAAAAAGTTTGAAACTGATTAAAAAATGTTTTTTCCATGTAGCTGCTAAGTAGCCATGCAGTGACTAACAAAGCTGTTGAGGTGAGGGACTTAACCAGCCTCCAAAGCACCTCAGCATGGATGGCGAGAGGAAGTGTGGGTGTTCCAGTAGATACTGAAACCCTTCATTTTCACAGTTCAGGGTTTGGAGCACTGTGTGCTGTAGCACGGGTTAAGATCAGGGGCAGCTCATCCCTCAGTCCCCCAATGCAGGTGCTATCTGATGTCTTGTGGAACGGAACCCAGGCTAAGCCAGCACAAACCTGCCAGCTGACTGAAGTATATCTGAGCATGATGCAGCCATGACAGCCCAACTGTCTCGCCTTCTGGCACAGTTCCATGGCTGCCCAGGGAGAACATGCAGTGCTCTGCTGAGCTCCAGAGCCGCTTTCCCTGCCCGTGTCTCACCAGGTTCATAGCACTCACAATTTCCCCTACTGAATCTGGGTGCGGGGGAACCAACTTCCTTCCAAAGTGTTACTTAAAGTCTCTGTGCTGTTAGTGCCAATCTCAAGATGAGCTGCATAGATGATGATAGAGAGACATCAGAAGCAGCTGCTCTTTAATATTCCTAGGCTGAGAGGCTGGTGCTCCCTCCCTTGACTGCTCAGGCTGTAGTTTTCAGCTGCTGAAAGTGCAGCTGCATGCAGGTACAGGCTGA
This sequence comes from Anthoscopus minutus, assembly GCA_013399455.1. Classification (NCBI taxonomy): domain Eukaryota; kingdom Metazoa; phylum Chordata; class Aves; order Passeriformes; family Paridae; genus Anthoscopus; species Anthoscopus minutus. The sequence continues at coordinate 12,059 of VWYI01039501.1, read as the reverse complement.
TTTGTAGGGAACTCTGCAGCACAGGGTGGCAGCCCAGCCCTGAGATGCTTCAGCCTTTTATCTCATGCCAGATTTCATGTTCTGAATGTTATTATTGTAAACAGTAGCATCCGATGACAAGGGTTCAGCAAATCAAAACACAGCGATGTTTCAGACTGTAAAAAACTGCTTTGTTAAAATTACCTCGAGAGGCATAAGTCTGTGCATAAGCCACCCATTAACTGAGCAAAGATTTTCTGTCTGTGATCAAGTTATTCAATAGCTATCTACTGCAGGGATTATTTGAAGAAAACCTCTGAAGCAGCCCTTCATGATCCTATTCAAAGACAAGAGATTTGACTTAACAGAGTCCCCAGTCTGATCTAATTTGGCTGTCTCAAGGCCTGGGGTTTTTTGTAAGCCTTTATTAACACTTATTTTTACCTTGTTTGTTAGTGTTTGACAAATCTGAAAGCTCCTCTGGGTATGGAAGCAGAGAGGGAAGGAGAGTGCCCCTCCTCTGTACTGAGGGTTTTTTCTGCAGAATACTCCTACACGTACAAATGAAACACTTTCCAAAGGCTGGCTGCTGGTTGCTTGCCGGCAGCATGCTGTGCTGAGTCAAATGTATATGCAGATCACAAGCCCAGTGGATGCAGGACTATTTTTAGACTGAGGATACTGTGCTGAAGAAGAATAGACATACTAGGGAAACCAGAAAGTTTTAAAAATAATTCTGAGCTAAAATCAAGCATATGGGGAAGAGCAGCAAGATAAGGTAAGTTTGGAGGTGCTGCCCTTCCTGTATTGTCACTATTTAGACATGGAAGGTGATAAAATGACATGAAAGGAGTTTCTTCCTTTAGTCATTGCTGCTTTCCTTCTCTTTGTAGGTTGGCAGGCTCCCCAAAACCTGCTCTCAGATTGCAGGTAGCCTTTGTGTCTAACCAGGGAGATGAAAAGTCTAGAAGGCCCACGCAAACATTCACTTCCCCATTACAAACCCATTCTGCAAGTTATAGATTTCCAGGTTTCTAAAACAGTCTAAATCTGTCAAAGCAAAACACCAGAAGATTAAAAACAACAACCAAATTGTCTGCAACAGCATATTTTTTGAAATATGTGCAGATAATCCACAGAAATCAGCCAAGCTCCTACAGAGAACAAGGCAAAGCCATGCGTTGATGTGCATCCTGAAATAGTGGAGAAATTCCCCTCCAGCTCAAGTCTGGGAGTTAGTTTTAATTCAATGTGTGTGAGGACAATGTTTAGATGAGAAAACTGCAGGATTCCTTCTCCCAAATGATAGCTGTGTGCACTTTGCCTAAGCAAGTGTCCTTTGGAGGAGGCAAAGTTAAAAACACATCTGGGCATAGGCCATTCCTGGTACCAGGAGGTGCCATTCCCTGTGTTCATCCCTGAGCGGCACCTCCAGCCCTGTGCCACCCCACACCTCTGCTCTGCATGGCTGAATGAGACAAACACTTTGAATCTCCTTTCATAAAATGAGATTAACATGTAAGCACTTAAATAACTTGTAGCTTTTCTCTGCCCATGTCTTAGCTCAGTCTCTTTGTTTCCTTGCACACAGACAGCTGCGAAGGTGTGCAGGCTTCCAGACATCCTGGGGTGCATAGCAGCTCTGTCAGCCAGAGCTGGTGCACTGCTGCATACCACACTGCCCTGTCTCACCTGTAGCTTCTGGTGCTGTCATTTACATCTTTGTGTCACTTGCTAATTAACTGAATGCCCTTTAGGTTTTGCACCCAGGTGGCTACAGCAGATTTTAAGCTTGTTTGGCTCATGAGAAGGCCTTGACGAGCACCTTTCAGAGCTGCCTTGTCCCCTCATGCCACTCAGCTCGAGAGCTGATGTTTTCCCTTTAGTTGAGGCTTATTTTTTGAGTTTACCCTCATTTTTTTGCCTTTTTATATGACATGACAACATCCATAGAAGAGCTTTGTTTGAATCTACAGAAAGGCCACTGTGTTGTCTTTGTCAAAGAAGTCACCTGCTTTGTCTTAGTGCATTAAATCACAATCCACGTTTTATAAAACGTGTTCTTATTCCATTTCTCACCATATCTTTGAACACTTTTCTCCTCAAAGTCTGTTCTAAAACCTTGCACTGTATGAGAACACATTACTAAGCCCATAACTGCTCAGATTTTTTTCCTTTCTTCCTTCCCAAAATTTTAAAACATTCATCTTTTTTCAAAGAAGCAAAGCCTGTACAATCACCTTCTGCCTGCCACTCCCTAATAATTTTTAACTCTTTAACCAATTCCATCTACGGTTTGACAGAAGGGCACAGCTCACTGAGATAGTTCAGCCTCTGGAAGTTTAATGAAACTTGCTGAGGAGGAGTAGAAGGGCTCCCCAGTGCCCTGCAGTTCTGCAGCCTGTGAGCACAGCACTGTGGGGCAAGAGGTGCTCACTGAGGAGCTGAGATAAACATTGGTGAGGAGGAACAGCTTCAGATGGGCTCTCAGCTCCTCTGACACCAAAGTTAATCAAACACCTTGGATCTGCATCAAAAGAAGATTCATTAATTGCAGAGCTCTTGTAGAAACTTGTTGAAATGTAGGCTTTATTCTGATTTTTCTCAGGTATGCAGTACTCCAGCACTCCAGGGTTTCAGTCATCCTGGCCCATTGGTTTGGCAGTGCTTTACTTTAGCAAGAGTGCTTTGGATCCTGTTTTATGCTGACCAGCCAATATTCCACACCATCTGTACATGCCTTCCCGCACCCTTCACGGGAAAGACCAGACATGTTTAGCTCTTTCTCTTCGCTCTTTCTCTCTGTCCTAATTTACAATTTTAAAGTAGACTTCCACAAGATTGCTAAAGATTTTTCATCTCCACACACACTGCAAACTGTGTTCCCATCCTGTAGTGTATTTAGGCACAGGAGCGTTCCTATAGGAGTAATTGAAGCTGTATGGAGGGACTTATATTCTTATCCAATCCAATCCAAAATGTAACACAAATCCCTGGGGTTTTATCAGTTTTTCACCAAGGCTCACTGAAGCCAAGTACAACTTTCTCCAATTTAAAAGCCTCCCAGGAAGCCTGTGCTTCCACAGGACTCTGCTAGGGCCCCCACTAGCATCCAAGTGCTGGGCACAGCTAACTGGTTCAAGTGGTTTCTGACCCCATCTCTTCCCATGACCAGAAAATGGAAATTCTGATTCTTTGCACACTCCTTCATAATTTCCCTCTGTTCCTTCCAGCAGTTTTCCTTCAGTTTTCAGCCTTCTGTGCATTTTTGACACAGTTTCTCTGGTTGCACTTCTTAGCCAGTAACCTCTTACACATCTGTCCTGTTAAAGCTCCATTCACTGTCACCTGGTTGCATGAGAGTGTTGTTCATACAGGGGTGGATCAGCTATACTGGGGTCCACCTGCCTGGGCCATGCCTGTTGTGCACCTGGCAGACAACCAAGCCTCAGCCTTCACTGCATTCAGCTACCAAATTCTGCAGCTTTGCACAGCCTCTCTTCTCCAGCTGCCACATTAACAGAGGGCAGTAAATGACGTTTCGCCTATGTGCAGCATCTTATGAATTTCAAGTGCCTTGCACTAAAAATCCACCCCATTGCTCATCACATGGGGTTTGGGGAGATTGCAACACAAGAACCAGGTGGTGATTCATGCCAAGCCATGCAAGAAATAGCAATAGTTCTGATTGTACTCGATTCACATTTACAAATGAAAGACCAAATGTGTTTTTTATTGATTTCCCCATTTAGTGGAAGATGCTCTTCAAAGTCACTGCAGCTTGGTGCTGAAAGCTTTGACAGATAAAAGCCAAATGGAGCAGGCACTGCTGGAGATGCAGAGGAGACTTGCAGCTGTAAGTGAAGAAATTAATCTTTGATTCTGAATTTCTCCTGATTCTTCAAAATACTGACTGAATATTAAATTGCATTTGAATGCTGGATTGTAAAGCAGACTGCTCCTGTTATAATGAAAGGGGAAAGACACATTAAAATGCTAATTCTAGGCCAGATACTGACAGAGGCTTACCCAAGGGCTGGCCAACAGCAGATGCCTGTGCTGTAGGCTCTGATGAAACCCTGGTCAGTAAGAAAAGAAGCCAACAGCGCCCTGTTGTGGCAGGCTGTGATGGCGCACTCACTGCTTCCTCTCCTAACACATGCCTTTGTTGGAGTAGATAGTGCCATGCATGACTATGAGGGTAGAGCACATCATAGAGGTGCAGCATCTTGTCCCTTCAGCCAGGTGTGTCCAGGGAGAGGAAAAAAGACATGAAAAGAAAACAAGTGGATGTGAGAGACACAAAAATGAACTGTCAGAGACCTCCTGATCAGGTCTGGTTTCCCCAAAGGCCCTGCTGCAGGAATTGCTTTTGGCAAGGATATATCACACCAGCATGTGAGAAGGCAGTGCTCCTAGAAGAGGGGGCACACAGTGGTTTAGGGGGGTGCTCCAGTCCCAAACCTCACCTTTGTGGGACAGTTTGAGGATATCTATTACACAGGAAGATACAATTGCTAATCTTTGGGTCAATGCCAAACTGACGCATGGTACCTAAAACCTGCTTACTATTTTGCCCTTTTGTGTGTTTTTTACTGCTTCCACTTTGCTTTTTGCTTCCCCAGAAAGATGTGGAGATTTTGGATATGAAATCCAGTATGCAGCTGCTGAAGGAGGGTCTGGAGTCACTGCCAGCCCAGCTGAATGACCAGTTCCTGAAAGCGTGTAAAGAACTTGGCTTCCTGAAGCTATGTAGTAGCTCAGCTGAGCAGCACACACTTGTGTGTAGTGCCAGCCTGCCCCCTCACATGACAGACAAGTCTTCCCAGACCTCCCCTGGGCTGTGCCAGCACCATGTTCCGAGTGAGGAGCACCCAAACAAGCCATGCTGCCCATCCAGGGGAGTTTGCAGCTGCTCGAGCTGGTCTCATTTCCCCTTTGTGACAGGGGGGCAGCAACAGGAAGACACCCCAGGAAGGAGCCAGGTCACTGGAGATGGCAAATATAAGGGTGACCTAAACCCAGCCTCAGGAGGCAAAGCCTGCCCCATTGCTACAGCAGCCTCTGACAGAGGAAACACCTTTTTGCAGGCGGTGAAATGCAGCTTGGAGACACAGAGCTGTGCTGCCCATCCTTGCATGTGCTGGGCTGGCAGACACTTTTCTGAGAGCAGTCAGAAGAAACAATGTGCTGCACTGGAAATGCCTTTACCAACCCCACTGAGGAAGGCGTTCAGGAGATGCACTCAAGGGTTTAAACCCCTGACACCGTCACAGCAACAGTCTCAAGTTTTCCACCATTTTGCACAGAAAGCTACACCTGGGAAAAGACACAGCAACTGGTTCACAGACCATGAGGTGGAGAAGGCAACTGTAGGGAACAAAACAAAACAGAGTCCAGGAAGGATGTCCTGGAAAAAAGAAATAGGGAGAAAGAAAACCTACCCTACTAAGAGGAAAAGCGAACACTCTGGATGTGCTGACAGTGGGCTAAAGCAGAGGAAGGCAAATGGGATTATTGACTTGGAAAGCTCCAGAAAAAAATCTGTTCCCAGATACTTGGTTGATCTCAATTCAGAAAACTCTGACCTGGTTTTTGCAGCTCCCCATCAGCAGATGCTCAGCAGTGCTCATCTGGGGCTTACAAAGAGTTTCCCACCAGTGCCATGCTCTGATAAAAGCCTGCAACAACTTGCAAGCAGAAGAAAGAGAAGCCTTGAAACTAAAAAATCAATGAATGCTTCCAGTGTAAAAAAGTATCTCTTGGATTCCTCTCCTGAGGAGGATGTACCTCCTTTGTGTATCACAAATAGTATAAAACAAATGAGCTGTTTCAGCCTCCAAAGCTCCTCAAACTCCAAGAAACCACATCCTGTCAAACCACTGGCTCAGAAGAACACAGACTGTCATTCTTTACTGTTTGATTGTGATTCTTCTGATTGAAGGGGTTTGTTTCGTGCTCGGAGCCCTTAGTGCAGGATGACCATTTCAGTTGCAATTTATTCCTCTAGGTGTGTTACCTGCTTGGTCAGAGGCAAGACTCTGGCCTGGATGCTTGAAAGTGCTATTGCCCAATTTGAGATATTGTAAGGGACTATGTGGGGTCTAAGCAGGGCCCTGCCCTGGCTTTGAAAGCTGAGAGATCTGGATTGCTTCACTTCCCTGCTCCCAGCAGAGATGCTGTGGGCTTGAGTTACCATAGCATTTACACAGCAATGAAGTACCTGACATTCCCAGGGAGGAGAGGGCTGGCAGATCAGAGGGTCAGCTCAGTCAGATTTGGCAGTGAGATCTACTGGAAACTCCTCAACTAGATTGATATAATGCTATCTCTGCAGCCAGAGGCTTTACTCTGCTTCTCACTTGTAGTATCTCTGTTGGTTCGTTCTGTGAAAGTTCAGGATTTTCGTAGAGTAGTGTTGTTCTGGTTGATTTCCATCAGGTTCTTATTTGTCTCAGGAGTTGTTTGTGAACGTACAGGCTGAAATTCATGGGTTTCAGAGATTCCAGGAAGTTATTTTGTTTCTACTTTATTTGTCTTTTGTATCTCTTGGCTGATTAAGGAATTCTCCAACATACCCTTTTCAAGGGAAGTGGTTCTGAGAAACCAAAGATAGGACAGACAGATCCAGCAGATGAGATATTGGACAGTCCAAATTCCCACGGACCAGCTCTTTTCAGGGTATCCAGCTGTGACTGTGGGCAGCTCCCACTGCTTTGGGCATTTGTGTCACATTTGATTTTTATCTGAAATGTTACCAGCAAAACAAACATTTTGTTGTTGACAAAGCTATATTGCCAAAATGGCACATTATCTAGCTTTGTCATTCCAAGGGAAATTACTGGGATCCCTTTTTTCTGGATTTAATAAACTCATCTTCACCAAAGCCCAGTGTCTTTATGTTGTTTTCTTTTGGGAAAGGCAGGATCCTATTCCAGCAGAACAGAATTGGGAGAATTCTTTTTTTAGCTCCTCTCTGGTGTTAAAAGATGGAAACATTCACCCTTCTGACTTAACACTGGTGGTCCAGTGATGTTAATTAACAAGGAGAAAGTGTCTTTGTGGGGGGTAATCAGGTACGGGGAGCCCCCAGAGCCTTGGGACCCCACTGTCAGCAGAGGGCGTTGGTGCTGGCTGCCAGCAGCAGTGGCTGTTTGTTTCACCGGGCCCTCATGTACTCGCCTCCCCAGCATGGTCTTCGCTGGACAAAACCTGCTTGGTGGGCTTGCCATCCTGTGCGCTTTGGTACTGGCAGGGGTGGGTGCAGGTCTCTGCGCAGCCCCTGGTCTGGATGCAGGGAGCTCGGCAGCACATGGCTGAGCTTGGAGGGACCTCTGGAGGTGCCTGCTGCACCTACCCTAGAAAAGGGTGAAACTCATGTACTATACATCAATCACATCATCGTATGAAACAACACAACAAGAGGAATCTTTAAAAAAAAAAAAAGTAAATCATCCAAATTCTCCTGAAAACCAGTTTCACTATCAAAAAACCCCAAAGTTAAAAAATCTACTCAAAAAATCCAATTCCTAAAAATAAGGTAACAAAATAAACGATGACGAATTCCCACTCGATGATGTCATCAACGAGATCATAACGATATCTCCACCAACCAACAAAAAACCCCCACAAACTCTCCTAAGTACCATAAACTTTTAAAATATACATATTCCTGAATGCAACCAGATTGTAAACCCACTCTACCTAATTACCTGCAAAAAAAAAATTTCCAATAAAACCCTAAACAACAAACCTTCACCAAAATTAAACAAAAATATCACCCATACAATAACCCTTAATCCAATCAAAAGAAAACCAATTGTAAAAAACATACCTACTCTACAACCAAAACCCATAATCGATCCTAAAACCTTTCACAAAAAATACCTAATAAAACTCAAAATCAACCACTGAAATTCTAGAATCAAAACTACAAAAAAATCTAAATCAAACTACACTCCCATGGAGAAGGAAATTTTAACAACCTACGAAAGAGTTCAAACTGTCTCAAAAAAAAATTGCACAAAAATACAACTCCTCCTAATACCCCAACTACCAATTCTAGAGTAAATATTCGATTTTGAGGCTGATTTGGAGCAATTTGGGGCGATTTTGGGGCTGATTTTTGGGCTGATATTGTGCCTCAAAATCGCCCAAAAATCAGCCCCAAAATGGCCCAACAATGCCCAAAATTCACCCCAGATTCAGCCCCAAAACCAGCCTAAATTCACCTCAAAATTGTGCAAAGGTGAGCTGCAAAAGCAGCCCCATAATCAGCATAAATTCACCACAAAGTGGCTCAAAAATCAGCACCCAAATAAGTCTCAAAATCATCTATTATGACTTCAAAAATCAATCCCAAATCAGCTCCAAATCAGCCCAAAAATTATCTCCAAAATTGCTCAAAATCAGCCCTAAAAATCGCCCAAAAATCAGCCCCAAAATCGCCCAAAAATGCTCGATTCTCCCAAAATTCACCCGATTCACCTCAAAGCCAGTCCAAAAATTTGCCCCAAAATCAGTCTCAAAAATCACCCCCGATTAACCCAAAATCAGCCCAAAAATCAGCTCCAAATCAGCTTCTAATCAGCCCCTAAAATCAGCCCTCTGTATCGAAAGGTATTGATAAAAATCAGCCTCAAAAATCACCCAACTATGCCCAAAATCCACCCTAAAATCAGCCCAAAAATCAGATCCAAATCAGCCCAAAATTCACCCCAATTTTGCCCCAAATTCACCCAAAAAGGCCAAAAATCAGCATTTTGGGTTTTTCAGGGTGGATTTGGGGGGTTTTCAGGGCAGATTTTGGGGGTTTTTCAGGGCAGGTGCTCCTCACTACCTTCACTGCAATCAAGATCCAAGAACAGAAGGCCTAGATCCATCGCTCCCGAGTGAAGAAAGCTTCAGAAGGAATTTGGAAGGTCATGCCAGGTGATAACGAACTGAAGCTGATGCTCACTCAGAACAACAAACAAATGAACTAATAGTTATTATGAACATTATGTGGAAGGTTGTAACTATTGTAGTAATTACCTTAGCCATAACAGGTGTCAGCACAATACCAAGTAGGTACAATGTGACTGGGACATACTGGTGCTGAGGAAGAGCCTATGATTTTACTCTCGTAAGGCTTTAAACAGGATACTAAAAGTCACAAATGCAAGCCTGTGGGAAGGAAGAGATGTTTGGGAATGCAAGTATGCATTTGTGCAGGATGGGTTCCACAAGGCTTACCATCCACCCATGAAACCCATCCGGATTAGTCCTGAATGCTGTGACAAATGCTTGAGTAAATGTCCGGTGTTTAAACTCAAAATAGATGGGCGTGCAATAAGGGGCTATGACATTGACTTTAACATCACTCAGGTATGCACTGGGTTCCATAAAGACCAGACCAAGACTACTCCACCAACACCAAGAAAGGCTGCAATCACCCAAGTGCCAGCCATTCCAGAATTAGAGGAGTGAATAACCACAGTAGAGAGCGATTTAGTCAAACTACAACAACCTCTACAATCCTCTCTACTAGCACAAAGTAACAATCATTGGAAATTGACTAAAATATTACCACAATGGGAAAACACAGAGGAGCGAGATCACGACGTAATAATGCACTAGGCACGGTGATTGAAAACATCCCACTGGCTCTCAGGTGTACTCAAGCACAGCTGTGGATGCAATCAGTGGCTGCCGCAGTTATCAGGGAAGGTGGAGAAGGAACATTCCCTGTTGAAATTTGCAAAATTGTCTGGGATAATGCCTCTGATAAGGAGAGGGAAATTCAGTCCTGGTGGGTGTCGGTGAATTTCACCTCTAACCCTGTGACCAGTGTAGTGACAGCCTTTGTCTTGATACAAACCAAAGAATTTGTCACTTTAAAACACATGCAGGCAAACAGACAACTTCAAATTTGTGTGTTTGCAATTTTGTTAGAAATAAGGGATGTGATTTTTCCTATTGGGCACCTATAATATCACACCAATACATAAGGGCAAGCCTCACCACTGTGCAGAAGATATTGCCTGTACCCATTGGAGTGAATTTGACTTTGGTTAATCAGTTGTTGAACATTACGAATTGAGAGAAATCTTAAAAGAAATCAGAGATGAAGGGAAAAAGATATTAATTACAATACACTATGACACAGAGACCATCAAAGGGGTTTTTAAAAGGCTTGAATAACATCTGTCTCATCATTGGTGGGATGCGCTTTTTGGGTGGTCACTGACAGCAACCGGTATAGTGAATGCCTTAATGCACCCTATCATTGTGTTGCTTATTTTAGGCAGCATTTTAGTGTTATCTCTTGTAATACATGTTTAAAATTAAAGAATGATACAACGAATAGCAGCTTTAACATCACTATCAAAAGCATATAGCTTAATCTTGAGAAACACTAGCAGTACAGCTTAAACAGATGAAGAAGATTCTGTATACTGAGTAAAAGAATTTACTCATTTCAAAGAAGTGGGGAATGAGACATCAGTTTTAAAAAACTAAAGAGTTTTTTTGAAAACTAAAAACTATAATTGCTGAAGTAAACAACAGAAAGTGATCTTAGATAAGCTATCTCAGACCCAGTAACTCACTTACTTGTCAATTTTGTGTCTATGTAAGCTATGCTTGTAAATGAAAACCAAAATGTGATAAATATCCCAAAACCACAAGATAACTGCAGACATCCTGTCTATTGAAGCACGAGGAACCAGAAGTTTACCAAAGATTCGTTTCTCACAAATGCATTGAAAAGGTCAGAATGAGGAAAAGTCATTTTACTTCCTCATTTCTAGTGATCCCACCCCAGAACAGACCCCAGACTAATTCTGAAGAACAAAATACACATGCTTAATAGCCTTTCTGCCTTTAGCATACGAAGCGGAGATGAGGAGGTGACAGGGATATGAACATGCATTTGTACTTTGAATATGCATTTGTATTCAACACTTGTGTGAATAAAAGGCTTTGCACTTACCTATGAACTTTACAGTGCATATTAGGGAATTATCCCATGCACTGTCCGGCCGTATGAACATACACTTTCTAACTTCAACTGTTAAGAGAGTCTTTTGTCCGTCCCAGTTGAATATCGCTATTAGATCGATATTCATATTTTAATAAATCAACCCGAGCTCTGGGACAGCCTGAAAGCCCCCCAACAGCAGCACAAGGCAGCGACCCCAACGCCGGGACAGCCCCAGAGACCTCCCAACAGGACAAGACCCGGTGCAAAATGGAAGGGTGGCATCTGTGGACTAGAGAGTGACTGGCAGGCGTTTAGGGCTGAGCAGTTTCTTTGGGTGTTTTTTGGGGGTTAGCTGGTCTCCTTTAGTTGTTTCTCACCTGTGGGCATTTTTCACCACTTAGTTGTCGGGGAGACCCGAGTGCTGCACCTGATGAGCGATTAAGGAAAACAGCTTTGTCTGGGCCCCAGAGGGAAGGGGGCGGGGGGCTGATTTTCATGAACTTGGGAGCAGGACTTTAGGGCAGAGCGGTTCTTACTCTGAGGGTCACCCAGACCGAGCCTCTTTACCCTTCTTCTTCTTTTCCTTCGTTTGCGGGACTCGCCCCCGTGTCCTGCCGGGACGCGCAGCGGAGCCAGCACCCGCCTCGGCGTTTCCGAGACACCTCGTCCACGTCCCGGGGATTTTCAGCTCGCTCCCGCCGTTCCAGCTGGACGTTCCTCAGAGACCTCCAGAAGCATCGGGACTGACTGCTCGCAGGGGGTTTGTGAATCAGAGGCTGCCCTCCATCCTTTCCCTCGTCTCAGCAGAGAAGGCTGCCATGGTGCTCCTCTTTCTTGTTTCGTTCTTAGTGCTCTAGTTATTGCTGTTCGTTTGCCTTGTTCTACCTGCTAGTTAAGAACTGTTATTCCCATCCCCGTATATTTGCCTGAGAGCCACCGCGGGTGTGGTGCGGTCAGGCCGCCCCCATGGCGGACCCGGACGGTACAGGGAACGGTACAGGGCCCGGCTGGTGGCTCTCCCTCTCCTCCCATCTCCGCCGATGACCTCGCAGCTCACGGCGCCCGTGACGAGGAGGCGGAGCAGGACGCCGAGTCTCCGGTAACGCCCCCGGTGTCC